>JAKCPI010016426.1:0-33284 GCA_023213315.1 Euborellia annulipes | reverse complement strand
GGCAACCATTTCTCTTATCTTTCCTATGAAGCACAAGAGTAAAGTGTGCTTCAAACAATTTTGAGGGCAAAACGAGAATATAATTATTTGAAAGAGCATCTAAAAAATAATTGATTTTTGAATTTTAATCAAAATCCTTAGAGCGAATTTTGAGAAAATCGAAAAAAACTGAAAAAGTACATCAGTAAAGTACTAGTACTCTTTGGTCGATTTTGATTAAAAGCTTATTTTTCCGGTCCCGGGGGGTTTTTAACTTATATATAAAATTTCAGCCTCATAGCTCAATTCCTTCATGCTTAAAAGTGAACACAGACACACAGACACACACACACACCCACACACACACAACAGACAGACCATGTGGCGAAAACCACTTTTTTGGATTCAGGGGACCTCAAAACGTGAAGATCCATCAAAATCTCGACATCGAATTTTTGACATGAATCCAATACTTTCTCTCTATATATATATTAATATATATAGAGGTAAGAGAAAGTAAAAAGGTTCTTCATTTAGCTGGACCTGCCCTTATTTAATTTAATTATAAAATTTCCACCTTTTAGCTCGGACTGAACGGCTAATATCTCTTAAATATCAATGACGTTAATGGAGCTCTTTAACACCTCATTATAAATTTGGTCCATGTCTAGAGGCTGCTGAGATTAGTGAGAAATATTTGCTGACCGACCTTGTTAATACAATTAATTCATTTAAGGATTAAGATTATATAATATCACAAAATATGAATAGCTAATGGACGGGAGGCAAAGGAAGTAAGGAGGTCAGACAGAAGAATGTCACTTTCAAAGATCCTAACGGACCTCTCCATTCACTCTCTTCTTATTATTGAAAGAGAAAATTCCTCCTTTTTTTAGGGGGAGTCGTCGTCAATGTCAATTTTACCTTCAATTAGTTGTAAATGGGACAGGCGAATTAATCAGACCATTAAACTTATGGATGGATATTTGTCACGAACGAACGAACCAACGACGGGAGGAGGAGGACGTCTAACGAGAAGAGAGAAAAAAAGGAGTAGAAGAAAGTGTATAGCAAGTGATATTGATAACGTTTCGGTCTTTGTCAAGACCATATTCCCAGCATAAGAACTGTGAGTTTATTATTACTAGAAAAATTAATTTTTTCAAGGGCTGGATAGAAACTTCTCGAGGGTTAGGCTTACTAAAAAAAATTGATGAAAATTCGTCCAGTAGTTTCGTTAGAGATTTACGGTTGTTTTAAAAGAAAACAATTCTTTTTTAATTATCGATGCTTAAAATTTCTAAATTATAAGCTCAATTTAACGAATACTGTAGTTAACTTGCCAAATACAAAATGAATGGGACACCGTAGCCGGCAGGTAAAATATTATGTCATCATGAAATGCATTAATTTAATTCAGATTCTTTTAATTTTCAATATATTATTAAGCGGTATTATCAATTATTATAGATATTTAACGGGTGAAGTGAGGAAGTGAGGTTATATGTTAGTGTAAATGTCGATTTCTTGTATTATAGTTGGCCAGTTGACCGCAAGGGCGCATTGAATGATTGATAATTTCATACAATTTGATCCTAATTTGACTTTCAAATATTTTAGACTAAAATTTTTCATATTTTTTTTTTTTTTTTTTTTTGAAATTTATTATTACTATTAATTTTTCAAATAACAAAAAAGAAAAATTTTAGTCTAAAAATATTTAAAAGTCAAATTAGGATCAAGTTGTGTGAAATTATCAATCATACAATGCGCCCTTGCGTTCAACTGGCCAACTATATAAGAAATTGACATTTACACTAACATAACCTCACTTCCTCACTTCGTCAGATAAATATCTATAATAATTAATAATACAGCTTAATACGTATTGAAAATTAAAAGAATTCGTATAAAATTAATGCATTTTTATTCTTAGCTGTCTTTCATGATGATATAGACACTAAATTAATTCAATACGAAAAAGTAAACTAAGGTTAAGGATTCTTTTTATTAATTTAAAAGTTAGAATTTTCATCTTTAGTTTAAAGACTATTTAAACAAACCAATAACTTTAAAGAACGTTCATGGAACTTTTAATACAAGATATAAAGAACGTAGAGCATTTAACGGATCTCTAAATACGTTCTTGGAAATTAAGAAAAGCTGGAAAGTTTTGCCTATTTTATTTATTTTAACCCAATTTGAATAAAATAGAGTGATTAATTTATATATTTCTTTTCACCTGATAGAAAGAGAGCGAGTAAAAAAAAAAAAAAAAATCTCGTTATCTATCGAGAAAGTTTCTCTCTCTATCCCAAATAAATCACCTTTTTTTTTTTTTAACTATTTTTATCACCATCAGCATTAAAATTCTTTCGAAAGAATTTTTATATTAAAAAAAAAAAAAAAAAAAGGAAAAAGTTTTTCTTTTCAATATCAATTTTGATGTCAGTGTGTGTGTGTGTGTGTGTGTGTGTGTTGATGATTAAATTAAAGGAACGAGATGGAGGGAGTGAGGAAAAAAATTTATTTTTTTATTATATCGTATCGATACTTGAAAAAAAATTCTGGTGTGACTGATCACACAACTTTCGAAAGTTGTGTTCTGCGCTTGTCACACCAGATTTTTTGTGTCGAAATTTAGTTTCCGCTGATATATTAGAATTTATAAATACTAGCCGGGACGCCCCCCTGGATCCCCCCGCCAGCTGGCTCGGGCCCGCCTGTGGCGGACCCTCGCCTTTTCTTCTTGATTATGAAAAGAAAATTATTATTATTCCAATCCAATTCAGTGCCTGCTTGATGATTTTCTCACATTCATGGAATACACAAATGAAAAGAATATTTCTCTATACATTTCCTATGGGAGAAATCGTAACTTTAAGAATTAATAACTCAAAAAGTTATAGGAATATCGGGATGAAAATAATTTTCCTGTAATCCCTAGAAGGTCCTCTTTATGCATATAAAATTTCATTTCAAAAATCCAACGGGAAGTTGCCCAAATAGAGCGTGACAGACAGACAGACGGATATTAGCGAATTATATATATAGATGGGAAAATATTTATATTTTGTTCCGGCTCTCCTATTTTTCCTATAAAGTACAAGAGTAAAGTGTGCTTTAAACAATTTCAAGGTCAAAATGAGAATATACATTTTAAAGAGAATCTAAAAAATAATTGATTTTTGAATTTTAATCAAAATCGTTTAAGGGAATTTTGAGAAAATCGAAAAAAGTATATCAGTAAAGTACTAGTACTCTTTGGTCGATTTTGTTCAAAAGTGTCGTATTACGTCACAGTGGGTTAACGAGCTTAAATATCAAATTTCAATAATTTATTTTGAACAAAATTAATTTTTTTTTTCTAATCCAGAATTTAATATATAAAATTTCTATAATAAATATGAGAAATGAGGAAATTTCGATTAAATAGAAATTTGTGTTTTTTTTTTTTTACCAGACGAGGAATAGAATATTTGAGGTCACGAGAGTAGAAGGATTTCGATTTCATCGACGAAATGAGAAGGGGTCATTCATTCCCTGAGTGTGTGTGTGTGTGTGATGAGACACATCTATCCAGAGGGGGGTTATTACACAATCCCTTAATGATTTTTCTATCAACTGGAATGGAATTTCTCTTAACGCCGTTCTCTAAGAGGAATGTTCAATTGGAAATCAAAATCCCAACCAAATCAAGTAAAACCGAGTTTTTTTTTTTTTTTTTTTTTTTTAGAACTTCCTTAACTTTTTTTTTTTCGTTGTTTTGTTCTTATTAGGGAGTTCAAACGCATTAATAGGAATGTTAGAAATAAAAAAAATCATTTATAGATAATGATCACGTAAGCGAAAATCTTTTGAAATGTAATATAAGGCTTACAAAGAAGCACCTAAAAAATAATTGATTTATGGATTTTTTGAGCGAATTTTGAGAAAAAAAAAAAACTGGAAAATGCAAAAGCAGTACTCTTTGATCGATTTTGTTCAAAAGGATATTTTGACTGTCCGGGAGGGTAGCCAACTTACATAAATATAAAATTTCAACCTTCCTAGCACTTTTCATTCTTGAGATTTATGTTAAAAAACACGCAGACAGACCATTTTACGGGACCCACTTTTTTGGACTCAAAACGTGTTTTCCATCAAAATCTGAACATCGGATTACTTTCTCTAACCACTATATATGTTAATATATATAGAGATAAAGTATTGGATTCATTTCAAAAATTCGATGTCGAGATTTTGACGGATTTTGAGGTCCTCTGAATCCAAAGAAGTGGTTTTTGCGACATGGTCTGTCTGTGTGTGTGTCTGTGAACAAAATATCTCAAGAACGAAAAGAGCTATGAGGTTGAAATTTTATATTTAGATTTGGCACTCCACTTGAGGCGTGAAAATAAGCTTTTGAACAAAATCGGCCAAAGAGTACTAGTACTTTACTGATGTACTTTTTCAGTATTTTTTTTTATTTTCTCAAAATTCACTCCAAATATTTTGATTAAAATTCAAAAATCAATTATTTTTTAGATGGTCTTTAAAAAGTATATCAATGAAAGTTTTCGAGGAAACAGTTTGAAGTACACTTTATTGATGTACTCTTTCAGTTTTTGTCGATTTTCTCAAAATTCACTCCAAGGACTTTGTTTAAAATTCATAAATGAACTATCAAAGACAACGTGGAGGAAGGCCGTAATACAGATTGAAGACAAAATAAAACAAGACTTATTTTCGGCCCGAATTATTTAATTTTCCTCTGTCGACAATCCGGAGACTAAAAGTCACCCATCTTCAGGACCGATCTTGTTGGTAGCTGCCCTCGATGGTACTCGAAAAACACGTTGTAGTCAGCAATAATTAGGGGCCGAAAAGAAATCTCGTTTTATTTCGTCCTCTTCGTCTTCTAAATGAACTATTTTTCAGTTTCTCTTTAAATAGTATATTAGTGAAATTTTTCGTGGAAATCTTTTCAAATACACTATACTGATGTGGAAGCATTCGTAGCTCAGCGCCATCTATGAATCAAGTGGTCAAGTTTGGAACTAAAGTGCTAAGAGCAACAATTTAATATCTTGACACAAAAATTCTGGTGTGGCCAACACGGTGCACAACTTTCTCTTAGGGTAGGAGAAAGTTGTGTGCTGTGCGCCACTCACACCAGATTTTTTTATTATTGGCAGCCGGCTCTGAAGATGGCCTACACCTCGGACCGAAAAGTCAGCCGTGAGGCCGAGAATTTAAATAAAACAAATTTTTCTCGTCTTTTTTTTTTTTTTTGTCATTTCACCTTTTTTGAAAAAATTAATATATAGGACCTACTTGTTTTGTAAAAATAATAATTATTTTAATTAATCAATTCTGATTTTATTTAAGCCATTTGGATACCAATGGGCTTAAATAAGAAAGCCTGGAACCCAAATAGATATATAAATTAATCAACGGCTATCGTCATATATGGCCTAAGTTGCCGAAAATACTGTGAATGTGTGTGTGTGTGAGTGTGAATGAGAAAAAAGTGTGTGTTAAAAAAAAAACTAGCCTATTTTTTAAATGTTTTAATATTTTTTTGCAATTGCTTCTTGAGTTGCCATCTCTAAGCAAATAAATGAACTAATCGACAACGAAAAATCAATTATTTTAAATTACCGGTAAAATAAAAATTTCAAAATCTATATTTTAAAAAATTAATTGTTGCATAATAATATTTTATTATCGATAATTGTTATTAATTAATATTGATTTTATTATTTAAATTAATTTTTAAATTTCCTCACGGGGTGATTAATAAATATTAAATTTACATTTATTGAATTTTTATCAAAAATAAATTCTAATTTTTAATTGTTACATAATAATAATAATTTTAATTGGTCTAAAAATATTTTAATTATAATTGTTGTATTTTTAATTAATAAAAAATTGAAATTTCTAATCTTAATTAGCATGATTATTACGTCAAAGAAAAGAGGTTATAGACAAAAAAGAATAGGTCAAGAAAGAGATCATCAATAAATCATTCAATCAGAGCGAGACATCAGAAAATAACGTAAAAAGGTAGATGACATTTTTTTTTTTTTTTTTCTATTTTTTCAATCTAAACAAATATTTTATTAGAAAATCATCCGATAGTCTATTAAATATTATTTACAAAAATACTTTCTATTTATTTTGAAAAAAATAGCTTCCTTCCTCAATACTTCCTAAAGATGATTTTATTAATTTCTCTCTCTTCTTTTTTTTTTTTTGATAGAAATCGTTTTATTTTTGTAAAAAATTTTGATATGTATAAAATTAATATTTAATAGTTTGTGAAATTGTGTGAAATTGTTGATTGGAACTTTCTTCAGAATTTTTAAGAAATAAAAGAATCTAATTAAGTGAATTTAATGAATTATATACCAATCGATAGAGAATTTAATTCTCTACAATTCATCATCAATCACCTTTCGTTCTCAAATTTATAGCAAAGAAGTTATTCCAGATATAAAATTGAGAAAAAAAAATTTCATCATTAATTAGATTTGCATAATTTTTTAAAATTGTATTTTAACAAAGAGTTATTCAATTAATTCAGAATTTAATTCTCTGCAATTTATCTAATAAAGATGATTTTGATAGATAATATAGTTTTGGAGATATTTACAAAAAACTAAGAAAATTAGAGATTGAATTTTTCACCCCATTGATTAAGGGAGGGGGTGGGAATCAAAATTTTCTTATTTAGATAAAAATTTAATCAATCAAAACAAAACATTTATCATAACAACAACAAAATTTACAAATTAAAAAAAAATTATTAGGTAAAGTACTACTTCAGGTTGATTCAGTAAAAAGCACAAAATTTCATCGATCTCACTGCTTGCACTTTTAAGTAATTGTGACCACACACACACACGCACACACACACACGAACAGATATAAATGCAAAAAAGTATTTTTTTTTTTTTAATTCAGAAAGGTCTAGAATAATCAAAATCTCTAAAGTCGAATTTTTTTATTATCACAATACTTCCTAAACGAGAGAATAAAAAAAATAGTAAACTTTAAAAAAAAGCCCATAAAAATCCGTCAAGTAGTTTCAGAGTTAGACCATTTTAAAGAAAAAAGTTAAAATATTATAAAATCTCACAATTAGAATTCTATAATTAATCATATAAATATTAAAATTTTAATTTATCAGATAGGTCTAATTAATTTTATTTTAAAAATAGAAATTATGTTAATATAACCTAACTTATTAACGTCTTTCTCTCTCAATAGGGTTTATTAATATTAAGTAATAGTCGAACAAATTTCGTTATGGTTTAATTCGTAAATCTTTTTCTTCACGCTCGTTCCTATTGAATTGAACTAGTTCCGTGACATGCAAATTGACCGTGTGCATCCGGACCTCCTCTTCCGGGCGAGTTGGGAGTTCTCTGACCCAGCAAGCAAGCAAGTGCATGCACACTTTCCCCTCACTAACAACGAAAGTTATTTGAAAAAAAAAATAAATAAAGTCACGTGCTATCATTTGGCACGTCAGGCAGGTCACCGGGTCGATTAATAAATAAACTTTTACTTGAAATCATTTGATGACATTAATTCATATAAAGGATATACAGTCACTTACTTGCTCATGTTATATTTATGAGTATAATTCACTATGTGTTCAGAAAAGGTTTGGTTAGAGGCCATTTTTTTTTACAATTATACAAATAAAAGCATCCTCATAAAATTACCTACACTTTAAAAAAAAGCCCATAAAAATCCGTCCAGTAATTTCAGAGTTAATGCATATATATGAAAAGTTAAGAATTAAATCTCACAATTAGAATTTTATAGACTAATTAATAATAATGAAACAAAAATGCATATTACATATCATTCAATATATATAATACAAAGTCTATCATTTTGTTTGTAAATCATAGACTCAGAAACCACTGGACGGATTTTCATGGAGTTTTTTTTTTTTTTAATAGTTAGAAAATTTTCGGATGATGATTTTTTGGATTATTATTTAATTCTCTCGCCTTATTAAGACTAATTTATTATAATAATTGTTTTTCTTTATCTTTCGATCGAACTTCTTGCGAATATACTTATAAATATAAAATATATAAAATAATTTTATTTTGAACCCACATATCTTCAATTTTTTTTTTTTTTTTTTTTACAATTATACAAATAAAAACATCCTCATTAAATTATCTACACTTTAAAAAAAAAGCCCATAAAAATCCGTCAAGTAATTTCAGAGTTAATACATTTCACGCGATTTTGCAGCCAGGAGATTAGTAAATAAAAAAATATTTTATTTTTAATTTTTATTTGCCCTCATCAGGACAAATATTGTCAACAATACACGAAAATACCTAAGATCTTGTATTGTTGACAATATTTGCCCTGATGAAGGTCGTGATAGACGACCGAAACGTCGGGATATAAAAATTTAAAAAAATATTTTTTTTATTTACTTATCTCCTGACTGCAAAATCCCTGCGAATAATGAAAAAAAGTCTATCATTCTGTGTGCATAGATTCAGAAACTACTGGACGGATTTTCATGGAGTTTTTTTTTTTTAATAGAAAATTTTCTGATGATGATTTTTTGGATTATTATTTAATTCTCTCGCCTTATTAAAACCAATTTATTATAATAATTATTTTTCTTTATTTTTCAATAACCTTCTTAGGGAATATATCAATATAAGATTTTATTTGAACACATACACACACATAGACAGACATAATAACAGATTTTTTTTTTAAATATTTACAACAAATTGAAACCCTTTTAAAGAATAAAGGTTATTCTTGTTATCAGGTAAATGAAGCTACCTTATTTTTTTTTTTTTTTTATTTCATTTACAAAATTTAATTTCTTATAATTTGATTACTATATTCTTTGCCTTTTTCGAATGTTAATCCACTGCAAACACCTGAGCAAGACCGAAACGTCACGGACTGACCGCCGTTCCCGGGACACTTCGTCTCTTCTTTTTATTTATAAAAGAAATCAAGAGAATTAATTTGCGAATAATATAGGATATTTCGTAAAAAAAAAGAGAGAGATGTGTGAATATCTGTGTAATTAATCTCTCGAAATGAAAATAAACAACGCCAGGATGAAAGATGCCTCCTGAATCTGACAAGTGATGATAAATTAAACATCATCATCATGTCTTAAGACTTTCTAGCCTACAGTATATAAATTCGGGGGTAGCAAAACATAAACATTTTTTGTTTTTGTTTTTGTCTCTCTCTCTCTTCTAAATCTCAGCTTGAAACAAAGAAATTGTAATTAGACAAAGAGAGTCTGTTGTTGAAGGCAAAAAAAAAAGAAGACATAATTATACTATTTGTCTAGTCAGGGGAAATAGATAAATATCGACACAACAAATCTGATGTGACAAACCCAGCACATACACTGTAAAAAAAAAAAATATGAATTTTCATATACTTCGGTGATTTAATATTAATATACCCAGGATATGAAATAAAATTAATATAAAAGTTTATGAACAAATTACCAACTTTTAAACTTATCTTTTTCTTTGTGTGCCGCCAAATTTTGAAATCGTTAAAAGTGTACGCGCGACAAGTTGAGAATCACTGGTCTAAACGTTCTCAAATAACTCGACTACCTCAAGGAATTTTTATTAATATTATTTTATAATTATTTTAAGGAAACTTGAAATTATTCTTTTAAAATTTATTTCACAAATCTAAATTTATTAAATTCTGGTTTGAAATTCGCGCTCTAAACTATTTAAATATTTATGAAGTATATTAAAATCATACTAATTAAATAATTTTTATAAAGTAATTCAACTAAATAGCTATAAAAATTAAAATTAAAATTAACAATTTTTACCAAAATAATTAATTTTAAAATATACAAGAAATTTGTTAGGTTGGCAACAAATTGAACTTTCTCATATATATTCATAAACAGTTTATGAAACAGAGTTCATATACTTGTATATGAAGTTTTCTTGAAAATTTTTAACAGTGTAATTTACAATTACCGAAAGGGTCCATATCTAGTGATACCAAAAAAAAAATAATTGATTGCTCGACCATTTTTTTTTCCTAGATTCCTACATAATTTCTGAGTTCAAAAGTGATTTTAAAAATATTTTATCTCTTTTGTTACTTCTACGGTGGCCATTTTTATTTTGCGAAACGCGCTAATTTTGGCGTTTGCTTGTATAACTCGGAAACCATGAATTCTAGAGTGATGAAACAAAAACCATTTTAATCAGAAAGAAACAGCCTAAATATTATGTCCAGTACATATTTAATGAAATATGTATCAAAAACCGTCTGCAACACAATCAACATTTGGTAAGAAAACGGAAAAATTTCAATTTTTGAAGGCTCAGGTTTTTTGTGATTTTCATGATAATGTAACTTGGCTTAAAACAAAATCTCAAAGATGAAATTTATACAGCAGTATAACAACCATAAGAGGGATTTGTTGGTAAAAATTTCAGATTTTTAAACTTTGTCCCAACAAAGATATTGAGACTCAAAATTTGAATTTTTCAGTTTTTTAAAAATTTCTAGCTCTTAAAGGAATTAAGTCTCAGGGTTGATATCTGAAATATAAGCAGTACCAGTGAATAGCTACACACAAAAAAAAAATCAAGCCTGAGATTTTATTCTTTCCAAAGGTAATATGCCTTCAGAAATTGAAATTTTTCCGTTTTCTTACCCAAATGTTGATTGTGTTGCAGACAGTTTTTGATGCATATTTCATTAAATATGTACTGGACATAATATTTAGGCTGTTTCTTCCTGATTAAAATGGTTTTTGTTTCATCACTCTAGAATTAATGGTTTCCGAGTTATACAAGTTACCAAACGCCAAAATTAGCGCGTTTCGCAAAATATAAATGGCCGCCGTAGAAGTAACAAAAGAGATAAAATATTTTTAAAATCACTTTTGAACTCAGAAATTATGTAGGAATCTAGAAAAAAAAATTATTTATTTACAAAATGGTCGAGCGACCAATTATTTTATTTTTCTATCACTAGATCCGAAAGTAAGAGGAAGTTGTGTGTGTGTTTAGTCACACCAGATTTTTTTTTGTATTTATACACACATCCTTATTTTTCGAATTTAATTTCGTAACGGTATTTTTTTTTTAGTTAATTAATATTCAAATAAATTGCGCTTTTACGTTCATTAACGTCTTGGACGAGCAACAACAAAAGCAGAGATGGACTTGTTAGATACACTCGGGCCAGTCAGTCAGTTACAACTTTCATTGTGTTTGCAACAAATAATCACGTGTCTTATGAAATGCTATACTAACAAGATGTATCTAGAAAGTATTTTAATTAAATTTTTGTGAATGATGATCAATTAAAACTACAAAAATTATACAAAAGTAATGTTGAGTTTTTGAAATAATTTTGGGGTAAAATTTTGATTTTACAATAACTGATATAAGATTTCGATTTGCTTTCTTCGTTAAAAAAAAAAAAAAACAATTAGGAAAATAAATACACTGTGCGTCAATAAAAACGTAACATTTTGTCTCTACATGTTCTAATCTACCTTCATGAATCTCTAATTTGACATAAAATATTATAAAATTAGAGAATTATATACGGACGATGTTATGCACGAAGGAACCATGCACCATTAACCTAAATCTGAGATAATATGGCTGTGTGTGTGGCGTGTGAAAAAAGTGTGAATGTTAAAAACAAATCTGAGATTTAATTTGCACAATTGTCAACAAAACCAATGATAATGACTTTTTTTCTTGTTTTATACAAAACAAGAGCACAGAGTAGTAATGTTGTGATAGAACTTCTATTTTCCTACAAGATGGCGGTCTTATTTCAATTTCGATCATCATGGCGCTTGGTTCCTTCATGTATAATATCGTCCATATATAGACAGCAGCGCACTAACAGGGGGGGGCGAAGGCTCAACGGGGGCGCCTTTTTTTTTTAGTTTTCGAATCTCGTTCGAGCTTTTTTTTGTAATTTTTCTCCGGATTTGTGATATAAAATGAATTTATTATGAAATTTCAAAAAAAAAAAAAAGCCGGATGCGCTAGGGCGTCTGTGTCGGTATCGAGGGGCGCCAAAGGCTTGATCCACCCGGGGCGGGGGGGGGGACAAGTGCCCTCCTTCGCCCCCACCTGAACGCTACTGCAGGGGTCGGCAACCCGGGACATTTTCAAAATAAAATTTTTTAGACTATTAAAAGGAATTATTCAATTTTGTTAAAATGAATTAAATTCACAAGAGATTATTTGGACATCGAGCTATAATTTTTTTAATAACTTATTAAAAAATTATCGTAATTAATTTTTTTGTTATCAAGCAAATACAAAAAAACAATCTGTCCCAATAATCTTTAATTTTTTTTAAATTTAAAAATGAATTTATTGTTATTATTAATCACATATTAATTAAGAAATTTTTAAAATAAGCTTAGATGATTTATTTAAAAACCAACTGTCAAATTAGTTCAGCATTCTTGCAATAGATGGCAGGCTAGTCTAACAGCCGATCCCCTATTGGCCTATATTTATATATTTTTATGCTTTTATAAAAGATACATAATATATAATAACATTTATTGTTAAAAGATCAATGAAAATGCATTAAATATTATTAGCTACCATTCTGACATCTCTTGGCGAATTTTTGATTTTTTGCGCATACTTTTTATGACACTCAATCGGGAAAAACATGCGTAACACCTTCGGTCCTATTCATAGATAATATAGATATGCAACAAGGGGTTTTTGACAGTTATGTGCTGCCTGGCTGATTCTCAGAATTTTACCTCCAGGGGCGTGGCTTTAAATGGGCGCTTGGTTTGAAAATTCTCTTCCTGCTGCTACTACTACTACTACTACTAATAATAATAATAATACTATTTCGTGTTGCTCTACAAATGTACCTGAGCAGTGAAGGTTTTGAATCTTCAATTTTTTTATTATGATTATTATTATTATTGGTTTCTTATAAAAAATTCAATTCGTTTTTTTTTAAATACATTGTTTACACAACCTATAATAATTAATCATTAAAAAAAATGAAAATTCAAAAACTTTAGTTTTCGGATACATTTGTGAGGATTATGATATTTTTTAAATATAGGAATATGATTATTTTGTATTATATATTTATATAAAATACTTTTTATATTGTAGCGCAATGGTAATGTTTGATGAGATAGATATGGGAGGGAAGAAAAAGGTATATAATGGAAAAAAATTTTAATTATTTAAAACAAAATATATTTTATTCGACTAAAAAAAAAAAAAAAAAAATATATATATATAAAAGATGAAATATTTGTTGGAATTGTCTTTATCATTAAAAATGGGTAAGACAGGATTTAAACTATTATGCTTTTTGAAAAAGATAACTTTATTTTATATAAGGAGAACAAAATTTATTCAAAAAGTCTGCCATGCTTTGTTGTTAATCAGCCGTTAATAGGATTTTAGCGCATCCATTTTCTGCATAACTGGAATATAAGGTGGTTGGTTGAAATTTGCTATTAAAAACTCGTAAAAAGAAAATAACAAATTATTATTTTCTTACCTCGGGATCCCTTGGAAAACGATGCAAACGAGTTTCTTTGCTTGTATTTTTGCAAGAGCAAACACAACATACGAAAGGCATTGCTCTAGAAAAACGTAGGAAAAAAAAATCCTAATTGTATCGAGATATATATTCAAAATAATACCAATCTATTGATGAATTGAATTAAATAGAGACGTAGTTTAAATGGTCACTGATTGTGCAAAAGACCTCAAAAAAAAAAAAAATTATATGAAAAATATTGTTACTAAAAAAAAAAATTTATTAGAAATAAATATCACACAAGCTGAAAAAAAAATCGTTAATAAATATAGCTGAAAAAAATAATTAATAAATATATAAAAAAATATAATAAATAAAAACAATAAAATGAAAAAATGTAAAAAATATTTTCATCAACAAACGGAAAGAAAATGTTATAACACGTGGAGAACTTTTTTCTTAGGTGCTTGTATATTGCTTTAAGTTAACCTGGTCGGAACAGATTGGCGACTGGAGAATTTGTTACCCCCACCATCACAGCAGAAGCGACACTAGCGCTTACCTAGATCTGGAGGTTTTTTGGTTGTGACGTCACTTTTTGTTTAGAACTGTCAAACCTTGTGAGTTGCAATCCCCTGGTCCTATTCCGCCTTAAGCTTACTAGAAATTACGCCAATTGAAACAAAATCAAGTAAGCAATCTTTCTTTCAGTCAAGAAAACAAAACATACATAATAATAACGGGTTATATAGTAAAAATAAAGAGCGCATTCATGCAACATTTTGTTCACATATCATGCACGCACAGACACACACTGATGTAATTCAAAAGTCACAAAATTCCAAGAGAAGAGTAGGATAATTATCATTTTCCTCCAAGTTGAGTGGATAAACTAGTCTCTGAGTTTTATGACATAACAACAACAACAACAAACAAAACCAGGTGACTTTTGCAATGATGATGGAGAAAAATAAAAAAAAATTGTATCTCATGTTTTGACATAGAAGAGGGTATTTTAGACATTAAACAAATTAAAGACAATCACCTTTTATTGTTAAAAAAAAATCTGGTGTGACTGGCGCACAGCACACAACTTTCTCTTACCTTCGGTAATCGAAAGTTGTGCACTGTGCTTGTCACACCAGATTTTCGTGTCGACATGTATTTAGTCTCCGACAGTAGGGTACAATTGAATTCAAGATGTAAAATTTATAAGTATGGGAAAATATTTATATTTTGTTACCATGGCAACCATTTCTCCTATCCTTCCCTATGAAACACAAGAGTAAAGTGGTCTTCAGAAGATTTCAATCGCAAAATGAGAATATACATTTGAAGAGCATCTAAAAAATAATTGATTTTTGAATTTTAATCAAAATCGTTAGAGCGAATTTTGAGAAAATCGAAAAAAACTGAAAAAGTACATCAGTAAAGTACTAGTACTCTTTGGCCGATTTTGATTAAAAGCTTATTTTTCCGGTCCCGGGGGTGTTTAACTTAAATATAAAATTTCAACCTCATAGCTCAATTCCTTCATGCTTAAAATTGAACACACACACCCACCCCACACACCCACCCACCCACCCACACACACACAGACAGACCATGTCGCGAAAACCACTTTTTGGATTCAGGGGACCTCAAAACGTGAAGATCCATCAAAATCTCGACATCGAATTTTGACATGAATCCAATACTTTCTCTCTATATATATTTACATATATACATAGGTAAGAGAAAGTAAAAAAAACTGTATTTCTTTCTACTAATAATAGAAATTGTAAAATACAAAATGACTGGGACGTCGTAGCCGGCAATAAATTTAGTGTTTATATCATCATGAAAAGACCGATAAATATAAAAATGCATTAATTTTATTCAAATTTCTGTAATTTTCAATTCATATTAAACGATATTATTAATTATTATTCTATATATTTATCTAAAAAATGAGGAAGTGAGGTTATGTTCGTGTAAATGTCAATTTCTTATATAGTTGGCTTGTTGACCGCAAGGGCGCATTATATGATTGATAATTTCATACGTATCACACAATTTGATCCTAATTTCACTTTTAAATATTTTTTCAAATGAAAAAAAAAAGAAATTTTAGTCTAAAATATTTGAAAGTGAAATTAGGATCAAATTGTATGACATTTATGAAATTATTAATCATACAATGCGCCCTTGCGGTCAATTGGCCAACTATACATGAAATCGACATTTACGCTAACATAACCTCACTTCTCACTTCGTTCGTTAAATATCTACAATAATTAATAATACCGCTTAATACTTATTGAAAATTAATGGAATCAGAATTAAATTAATGCATTTTTATATTAACCTGTCTTTCATGATAATAAAGACACTAAATTCAGTAAGAAAAATTAAATAGTTAAGATTTCTTTTTAATTTAAAGGTTATCTTTAGTTTAAAGGCTATTTTAAAGAACGTTTAAAGCATTTAAGGTTCTTGTAATTCACTGATTATCCAATTAACACAAGCCTTTGAGTGAGTATAGTTTATAAATAACAATCTATATATTCTTATAAGGGTCAGTCAAAAAAAAAAAAAAAAAAAAAATTATGGTATAAAATTTTTTATTATTTTTCATTTATTATTATTATTATAATTAATTTTTCATTTTGAGTCTCTCCACTCGAGTATTCCTTTCCATAACCTCCTTAAAATATCTCAAATAACGAAAAAAAAAAAGAAATTTGATACTACTGTACTTTCAACAACATAAATCTTTTATTTGTCATCAGAAAATTTACTCTAATTTAGAAATATTATAATTTCGTCATGAGATACGACGAAACAGTTATGTCATTGTTAATTTTCCCGTGATGAGATTAGAGATAGAGAGATTACACACCAAAGATTTATTTCCTGATCTAATAATAAAAAAGGTGATTTTATTTTATTTAATTTTTTTATTATTTTATATTATTTGAAAAAAAAAAAAATTATATTGTCCTGACCTTGATTTGAACTCAGAATCATTTATTCAGAAAGCAAATGTTTTCCTAATTAAGCCATAAATCTTCTTTTATATTTTTAATACATTGTTAGCCAATTAGTGAATTAATTTATTTAAATCTCGCTTATAGGTGTCAATTAATAGACATATATAATATTAACATCATTTTTTTTTTTATTCAAGTACACATTTAACCTCAATATTTCTTTTCAAGATACAAATAAGGGTTATTGTTTGTTTATGAAAAAAAAAAAAGAATATATATAGTATTGAATTCCGGTTTGTTGATGACCGATGACCAATGACCTCTCTCGCTAACTCCTTCAATATGTTAATAGACTCCATTTACTTATTCACTCACGTGTTCGTTCCTTTCAAGTCTTGGAAATTTTATTGATGTTTAGTTTTTGTTTTTCCTCTCCTTCCACAAAACACCCTGTACTGTAGGCAACCGTTACGCTGATCACATTGAAATTCAAAACTTTTAATTAATAAAAATTTAAATATAAATATGATTAATTATAGAATTCTAATTGTGAGATTTAATTTTAACTTTTCCTTTATAACTCATTAATTCTGAAACTACTTGACGGATTTTGATGGTTTTTTTTTTAATATATCAAGAAATTTATGTGGGTTGTTTTAGGATATAAATAAACACATTTGGGGTGTCTAGTAAAATAAAAAATTCTAATTTATATATATATAATAGCGGAGTGTCCGTCTGTCACGCTCTGTTTGACCAACTTCCCGTTGAAATTTTGCAGTCTTATAGAGGACGTTATGGAGAGTCCCGGAAAAATACTCGGGTCCCGAAATTCCTATAACTTTTTGAGTTATTAATTCCTAAAGTTACGATTTCTCCCATAGGAAATGTATAGAGAAATATCAATGTATTTTTTGCATTTATATATTCTATGAATGTAAACAAATCCTCAAGCAGGCACTGGATTGGAATACTATAGTAATAATTTTCTTATAATATATAAGGAACAATAGAATAATTTTCTTTTCGCCCTCGGGGCTTGGTGTAGGGGTTAGCGTGCTAACCTCATATACCAAAGCCCGAGCCAGCTGGATGGGGTTCAATATATAGATAGATATTTATAAAATATACAGTTCAAGGTTTTTTTTGAGGCCATTTAGATTGAATGATGGGTGAACTAGCTGGAGGGATGTTGCCCCCTCCCCTCCCCTTCACCTTTACATCTATTATAGTTACATTTTTGATTTTTTTTAGTTCTTTCTACAGAGCGTACGATTTTTTGATTAAATTATGCCAATTTTTGTTTCTTTTTCAGCAGAATTTTTTTTTCTCTTTCAGGTTATTAAATAGAAAAAGAAACCAAACACTTTTAGAATATTTTTTCCTAACATAATTATCTCAATCATTTTAATGTTAATTCGTTATATTAACCTTCTTTTTAAAAAGGAATTTCCATGAAAATCAATTAAAAATTAATTTAATACAAGAATTTTATAATCTCGTGTTTATAAGAAGGTATTAGAAAATGCAGAACGTAAAAATAAAGCATCCAGCATCCCATGGACCAATTCTTTAGCGTTTCATCTATTCTATAAAGGGTCATTACTTTTACTGAATTAGGGGGGGGGGGGGGGTAATTGGCTGTTAAGCCCCTAGCACAAAAGGCTAAGAACTCTCCCTACCAAAGGATGCAAAATTTGACCGAATTTTATGAATTACGTATTTTTTAAAGCCCTTTTCGGCTACATGGGCCATTTAGGGGTTCAATTTGTTTATAAATATATACAAATATACAATGCACTGATGGCTACCGGAGGACGTTCCACATGCTGATTGCTCGGGGTCACCAATCCCAAACTTTCACAGCACTTGGCATCGCTTAACTGCAACGATTGTGGTGGCCCCACGGCATTATTACGTATGACGTGGTATCTTGGTATAATTTTCTGTTTGGACTTATACCGAATAGAAGATATTTTTTTTTTTTTTTTTTTTTTTTTTATAAGTAAAAAAATTTTTATTTTTGAATATCAATATAATAATAGCAGAGTGTTCGTCTGTCTGTCCGTCCGTCTGTCACGTTCTGTTTGAACAACTTCCCGTTGGAATTTTGAAACGAAATTTTGCAGTCTTATAAAGGACGTTTTGGATAGTACAGCAAAAATACTCGGGTCTCGAAATTCCTACAACTTTATGAGTTATTAATGCCTAAAGTTACGATTTCTCCCATAGGAAATGTATAGAGAAAAATCTATGTATTCTTTGCATTCTATGAATGTGAACAAATCTTCAAGCAGACACTGGATTGGAGTAGCAATAATAATTTTCTTTCTATAATGAAGAAAAAGCGAGGGTCCTCCGAGGCGGGCCCGAGCCAGCTGAGGCCCCACTGGCTAGACACACAGCCCACCCAAGGCCGGCAGCCCGTCTAGTTATGATAAATATTAATTGAAAAATTTGAAAATATTTGACATTAACTATTTTTAAACTAATTGACGGGGAAAAAAAGTCTCTTTAATATTATATAAATTATAGATTACGTCATCGAGGTGCATACAGAATTCATACAGATGACAACAAAAACAAAGTTTTTTTTTTTTTTTGTAGTAGAATGAGAAAAAGAAAAGAGAGAGCAACTAATTGAAATTTTAATTATTTCTTCTCAGTGCTGACGTTTCGGTTCTGATTAGGATCATCTTCAGAGCTTCTCTAGGGCTGTCATCAATTTAACATTTCACTTTTACATCAATCGTTGTTTTACTTTGCCATTGGGAATATCTCTCATCTACCACTACATAAAATAATAAACATGTATTAGATATATAAAAAGTAAAGCCCTAATGCTCTGAAGATGGTCGTAATCCGGACTGAAACGTCAGCACAGCAGGGGAAAATAAATAAATGAAATATTTAAAGAATTTAATTCAAAAATGGTGATTTTTTTAAAAATTAAATTAGGCTACTACTGACAAAAAAAAGTCTTTTTGTTTTTGTTGTTATTCGTTTGAATTCTAGATTATAAGTAAAGGACGATTATAAGGTGTAAAAAAGTTCCTTGTCTCCTCTACCCTTACGTAAGCAATAGGAGGAAGGGGGGTGTATTAGTGTTATTGGTATTTTTGAGCCTGAACTGCTGGTCTCCGTCCATCGCCCTCTGTTCATTTATCTATGGCCAATAAACTCTCAAGAAGGATATTTGCGGAAGCCGAGATGGCATTTATTCCGCCACTACATAAATTAATTATTTTATATTTTTTGCTATTAGTCACAGACAAGCAAATATTAATGACATGTATTGGATGATATATCCTTTGCATTTTAATTAGATTTTAGCTAAAAACAACATTCTTTTTTTTATATTCCTTGGAATAAATTATCAAATAAATTCCATCACGTTTTTTTATTTTTTTTATTAATTTTTTTATACTTCATTAAATTTAATGAAGATATTCAAAATTATGAAATTGGAGAAAGAAAAAAAAAATTGGTGCCATAACAAATAAAAATTGACAGTTTATATGTTGCAAAATTTATTCAATTTAAATAAGACATAAACAAGTAGATGGGAAACTCAAAACGTCCCATTATAATGAAGATTTTTTTTTGTGTAGTTATTGTAAAAATATTAAATACCCATGTCGCCTTTGCCCCCCGTCCCCCTCCCCCTCTCTAAGTTGTCTTTTCTTAGGTTTATACTTAAAGCTAAAATAATTGGAAAATTATTATTTTATTTATTTAGAACTTTTTATTTCCAGACACCCTAAATGAGTTTTTTTTTAAATAAAACCTACCCTTAAATCATCCTTGTGATATTCTCTATACTTTGCAAAAACCCCATAAAAATCCGTTCACTAGATACGGAGATAATGCGTTATAAAGGAAAAGTTCAAATTAAATCTCGCAATTAGAATTCTATAATTAATCATATAAAATATTAATTTTAGAATATTTTTTTTAATTTATAAAATGACCAATTGAAAAGATTTAATTTCAACTACCAATTAAAATAAATATTCTATTTGGCGTAAGATTCCAAAAAGGATAGTAGAAGAGATAGACCTATATAGATATTATTTCTATGACGTTCGAAACAAAAATTTAATTAACAATTATTTATGTATCTAATTATAATTTTCCATTCGAGAGATTTAATTATTAGCAATTAATTAGCTTTGATTTTTCAAAAAGAGGAGTGAGAGAGCATTTTCAAAATATTTTTGGGCCTCCGACCCTCTATTAAGGATTCAAAAGATAATTTCGAAATTAGAACTGAAAAATTAATTATTAAATAAATAAAAGGCTAATGGTCATTAACGAATAAAAAATAAAATAATTAAATAAATAAAAATTTATATGATTAATTATCGAATTCTAATTGTGAGATTTTAGCGGTAATTTTAATTTTTTTTTCCTTTATAACGCATTAACTCTGCAACTACTTGACCGATTTTGATGGTTTTTTACTTTCTCTTACCTCTATATATATGTTAATATATATAGAAAGAGAAAGTATTGGTTTCATGTCAAAAATTCGATGTCGAGATTTTGATGGATATACACGTTTTGAGGTCCCCTGAATCCAAAAAAGTGGTTTTCGCGACATGGTCTGTGTGTCTGTGTGTGTGTGTCTGTCTGTGTGTGTGTGTGTCTGTGAACAAAATATCTCAAGAACGAAAAGAGCTAGGAGGTTGAAATTTTATATTTATTTATATTTATATTTATATATTTATATTTATATTTATTTATATGTGTACAAATTCTCTTAACAGATTTAATGTTCCATTTACAAAGAGAATAGGAGAGGAATGGAAGGAGATGCAGGGATCCTGCGCCTCTCATCCTTGAGCAATGGCCCTAACGAAAACATTTCTATTTTTTTTCAAAGAAGTCCACACCGACCTCATTAGCGACCTCGTTGCCGAGTCTCAGAATTGTTGAGATCGGCGAACGGACTCCCAAATTTGTTCTGGAAAAATTTACACTGAAAAGAGGACCATACCTCCGCGAATATGCAGGCACAACTAACCCTATCTCCCCCAACATATTGATGTCATCAATATGACCATTCAGAATCCCGTGGAGATAGAGGAGGGAATTTTTCCTCCTTCTCTCCGCGAGTGACTCAAGTTGGTATAGAGTCAAAAGATGGTCATACCTGACATCATATGTGTAGAACCCAAATGCCCTGGAGAATAAGAACCTGAGGAACCTCTTCTGAATTTTCTCAATTGAGTCACTAAATGCCTCGGAGTGACCACTCCAAATGAGACAACCATACTCAATAACACTCCTCACCAGGGACGTATACAGGGTTTTAAGTGCATCCTGGTCTTTAATATATAGAGAGACTCTTCTAATTAATCCAAGTCTCTTAAGACATGTATTTTTGGTCACCTCAAAATGTTTCCTGAATCTCAATTCTGAATCAAGGTAGATTCCTAAGTCCCTCACCTCGCTCACCCTAAGGAGGGGACAGCCATTGATCTCATAATCAAAAGAGATACCCACCCTTCTCCTGGTAAATGAGATTGTTTGACACTTGGATATATTCAAATCAAGCCTATTAGAAGTGCACCACGAGACAAGGTTGTTAATATCTTCCTGTAATTCTAGACAATCACTATCGCCATTAATAATCCTAAATATTTTAATTAATTAATAATTAATTAATTAATTTTTAATTTAAGTTAGGCACCCCCATGGGACGTGACACGAAGCTTTTGAACAAAATCGACCAAAGAGTACTAGTACTTTACTGATGCACTTTTTCAGTTTTTTTCGATTTTCTCTAAATTTGCTCCAACGATTTTTTTTTAAATTCAAAAATCAATTATTTTTTAGATTCTCAATAAAATGTATATTCTCATTTTGTGATTGAAATCTTCTGAAGACTACTTTACTCTTGTACTCCATAGAAAAGATAGGAGAAATGGTTGCCATGGCAACAAAATATAAATATTTTGCCATACTTATAAATTGTACATCTTGAAAATCGAATGAACCGTACTGTCGGAAACTAAATATATGTCGACACAAAAAAATCTGGTGTGACAAGCACAGTACACAACTTTCGATTACCGAAGGTAAGAGAAAGTTGTGTGCTGTGCGCCAGTCACACCAGATTTTTTTATTGTATAGAGAATTTTACGTTGAATTTGAAAAAAATCATTTCGAGTATCACAAAATAAATTCTTCTTCTTCATTTAAATAGCCTCGGTATTTTTACCATTCGACCAGCTTTTGTGCGTCTCGGGGTTCTAATTTTGGGAGGTTCTATCGGGCACAATTTTGAAGCTATCGACCTCAAATTTTTTTTTAAATTAAAGCTATTTAAAATATCTACAACTTATAGAAGCCCTTTTTTTGATTTTTGAAAAAATAAAATTTTTTTTTAGATTAATCGCATTAAATAAAAGATATTTTTTAAAAAATTCGCTCTATATCTTATAGATAATTAAATTAGTAATCATTGTGATAAAAAATAATTAATTTTTTACCCTTAATTAATTAGCTGGAATCTTTCAAATGAAATGGAATAAATCCCTTGTATCCCAATGGGAAAAACTAACGCCATCTCTTGCCGCTTCGAGTAACTCGCTACTGATCGTCTTCTAACGTTTTTCGAGACGCGCACCTTTTAAAGATAAATCATTATCTTTTTGTACTGGGGGTGGTAGGTTCGCTTCCCGTCTACTTCGATTTTTATTTTTGTCCTCTAATCGATTGTAGACGTAAAATTAGATAAAAACGTATGAGGTAAATTGTACAAAGAATTTTGTTATTTGATAATTAACCGAACAAAAATAAAATTAACTCACCAATAAATGTCAAAGAGAGTTTTCTAGTCCGTAGACGGCGTTATTTTCTTCTTTTAAATAATCACCTTAATAAATAAAACGAGATTTTAACGCGCGAACTTGAACTGAGTGTGTGCAGATAGCAGAAGAGAACGATCGAGCAGAAGCCAGACAGACAGACAGAAGAAGACTGATGCGTTTAGACTTGAACGACGTTGTTGTCGCTCGCTCCTGAAGAAAGTAGGCCTCTCTCTCTCTCTCTCTCTCTCTCTCTCTCTATACACTTTATAAAGAAGAAGAAGAAATAAACAGGTGTAATTTTTTTAGTAAAAACTCCCTCTACTATTTTTTTTTTTAACATTCACTTATTTAGTTATTAATCTATAAATAAATATGACGATCAAAACTTTTCCTTTTTTTTTTTTTTTTTTTTTGAAACAAGTTTTTACTTTTGATTTATTTAAAAAAAAAAAAAACTAGCTGCATAGCCCGAGTGAACAAGTGTGATTACGAAAAAAAAATAGAATTTTTGGGATAATTTTTTTTTTTTTTTTAAATATAAATTCTGGTGTGACTAGCCGAACATCATACTTTTTCCGTTTTTTACTTTAAAATATAAATTTATTTTTGAGGTATCGGAGTCTTAAGAAAATTGCAAGACATATGCAGCCAAAATTATTTCTTTTCTTGTGCCGTTGGCTGACGTTTCGGCCACTGGCCTAGACCTCAGATGATTTGAATAAATTAAAATTAAATATTTCAGCTACACACATGTAGCTGAAATTTTTAATTTTAATTTATTCTCGTCTCCAGCTCTGAAGATGTTCTAGGCCAATGGCCGAAACGTCAGCCAACGGCACAATAAAAGAAATAATTTTGGCTGTATATATCTTGCAATTTTCTTTTGACTCCGCCTTAGATAAAATTTATATACAGTATATATAGGCCTGATAGCGGAGTGTCCGTCTGTCTGTCCCTCTGTCTGACATCTGTCCGTTCGTCTATCACCCTCGGTTTGACTAACTTCCAGTAGGAATTTTGAAACGAAATTTCGCAGTCTCATAGAGTTTATGGTGAGTCCAGGGAAAATACTCAGGTCCCAAAATTCTCAAAAGAAAAGCAAAAAATTCCAGAAAATTCAAAATTTGTCCATTGGAAAGCCAACGGTCTTGGTGTAGGTGTTAGAGTGCTGGACTTGTATACCAAGGGTTGAGGGTTCGGATACCAGCCAGTCCGATGTTTTTATTTAAGCCATTTGGATATTAAATCAAGGGCAGGCTTGGCGTAGAGGTTAGCGTGCTAACCTCGTATACCAAACGTCGCGGGTTCGGACCCCAGGCAGTCCGATGATTTATTTAAGCCATTTGAATACCAGATGGCTTAAATAAGAATGCCTGGACCCTAAATAATATATATTCATAACGGTTATCGTAAAAAGTCTTAAATGGCCTCAGTTACCGAAAAGACTGTGTGAATGTGAGTGTGAATGAGAAAAAAGTGTGAATGTTTTTTTTTAAAATAAATCAAGGGCGGATCCAGAGGTGTTTCTCGGGTGAGGGGGGGGGGGGGGGTATTCTGGTGTGACTGGTCGCAGAGCACACAATTTTTTCTTAATTTCAGTAATTTAAAGGCGCATTCTGTACTTGTTTGCCAGAATATAAATGGGTAATTCCACACCAAGACAACATGGCACTACATGGGCCCATTTCAGATTCAAAAATGCCACCCAAATGCTGATTCCTCATGGCAAACTGATGATAAGTTGATAGAAAGAAAAAAATTTTTATGTACATAGCGGCCGTAAAACTCAAAATTAAAATTTCACTCATTTTCAAAGTTCCAGAGTAAAATTTTGGAAATTTGTTTACAGTTTGAATAGTTTAATGAAAAAAATTGGTTTCGAGCACTATTCCTAAGGGAAATTGATCTGTAGAATCCAAAATCACCGAAAAACCCGAAAATTTTCACCTCTAATAGGAGAAATATACGAATTTGTGATTTTTAAGGTGTTTTTTTCATTAAATTATTCCCGAAAAACATATATTTTTAAAATTACTTTTCCGTGCTTAAGTTACTTCTAAAACATGTGTACTTTGGTGGGGTTTAAATATTTTTTTGGGGAAAGCATGTTTAGTAGGTCAAAATTGACTCACTTTTTTGCATTGAATGATGTGACTATTTTTGGAACAAATTCATGAAAAATTGCGTGTCCCAGGTAACGGTGAATGCTTTACTAGCTCCTATGTCTCGGATTGCATCAACATCTTTTTTCAACACGTACATTATTTCAGCGATGGATGTCCAGGTCAGTACAAAAACTGCAACAATTTCATGTACTTATGCGAACACCTCGCCAAATATGGACTCAGCGCCACCTGGTCGTTTTTCGCGACATCACATGGCAAGTCACCATGCGACGGAATCAGAGGAACGATAAAGCGAGAAGCAAGAAACGAAAGTTTGCGACGACCGGTACAACGAACAAATTCTTGATGTCGAAAAATTGCTGGAGTTCTGCAAACAACGGATCGGAAATATACAATGCGAAGTCGTTTGGAAAAAAGATGTTGATGCAATCCGAGACATAGGAGCTAGTAAAGCATTCACCGTACCTGGGACACGAAATTATCATGAATTTGTTCCAAAAAATAGTCACATCATTCAATGCAAAAAAGTGAGCACCGATACGAATTATTGTTTGGCATACGATCTTATCAATAAAAAAAACTTAAAATTTATGCTGGTTTTTCATTTTAAAACTTGTTTGAACTATTTCCCAAAACTATAATTGTTTCTTTTTACGAAAATGAAAAACTAAAACATTTTGAGATGACTTTAAGTGAATTTGAACTATTAAAGAGTTGTAACATTGTCCCAGATCATTGGATTGGTACGTTTTTTTTCTTAATTATACAGAATTTAATGGAGAATAAAATAGTATTACTCAAAAAGTCGTACACTTATAGGCAACATATAAAAATTAATAAAGAATGCAGAAGTCAAAATCACAAAAAAACATGTTTTTTGAATTTTCTCAATTTTGACCTACTAAACATGCTCTCCCCAAAAAAATATTTAAACCCCATCAAAGTACACATGTTTTAGAGTAACTTAAGCACGGAAAAGTAATTTTAAAAATATATGTTTTTCGGGAATAATTTAATGAAAAAAACACCTTAAAAATCACAAATTCGTATATTTCTCCTATTAGAGGTGAAAATTTTCGGGTTTTTCGGGTGATTTTTGGATTCTACGGTCAATTTCCCTTAGGAATAGTGCTCGAAACCAATTTTTTTTCATTAAACTATTCAAACTGTAAACAAATTTCCAAAATTGCACTCTGGAACGTTGAAAATGAGTGAAATTTTAATTTTGAGTTTTACGGCCGCTATGTACATAAAAATTTTTTTCTTTCTATCAACTTATCATCAGTTTGCCATGAGGAATCAGCATTTGGGTGGCATTTTTGAATCTGAAATGGGCCCATGTAGTGCCATGTTGTTTTGGTGTGGAATTACCCATATAGATAATGCAGCAGCTCCTTTTTTTTTAACACTCACACTTTTTTCCAAACTCACACACATACATACTCAGGCCATATAAGACTTTTTACGAAACTTGTATTTAATAATATACGGTATATATATTGGGTGGGGGTCCAGGCATATTTATTGAAGCCAAAAGTAAGCTGCCCACAGCGTGTTAGTCTTATTTCATTTTTTAGATTTTTTTTTTTTCGCTTTTGGTTATTTGAATATAAAAATTATTAGATTTGACAAATGTTCTTTCCTTTGATATGGTTCAAATGACTGAAAGGTGAAAAAGCCCACCAGCGATTACGTCCTTTTTCTTTCTTTTTTTAATTAAAATTAGAATTATGATCTTCAGGCGTATTTCAATCCCTTAACGAAATGATGTCCGAAAAAAATCAGGTATGACTCGTCGCAAAGCACATAACCTTCTCTTAACGCCAGTAAGAGAAAGTTGTGTTCTGTGGCAAGCCCACACCAGATTTTTTTGTGTCGACGTAAATTCAGTTTCCGTAGATATATATGTATATTAGGGGTATGACTTTTCGACTTTTTTTTTTTTAAAGATTTTCTGTATCACGACTCAATGAACTTTTGCCCATTAATGACTAAAATGACGTTTATTCCATTAAAATAAAAAAAAAAGGTCACGCACAAACCACTTTGAAATTTTAGGTTGATTAGTCGCAGTCTTGTATAAGTCGGTATATAAGGGAGGTGTACAAAGCGGGTATTTGAGTTTTAATTAACTTCTTCTTATTTGCTGTCAATTATAACTTTCAGAACGCTCTAGAAAATCCCGGGGGAGGGGGGGTAAGGTACCCTCTTGGAAGGGGTAAGCCAAAATCAAGAATATATATTTTATTTTTTTACTTTCTCTTACCTATGTATATATGTAATATATATATAGAGAGAGAAAGTATTGGATTCATGTCAAAAATTCGATGTCGAGATTTTGATGGATCTTCACGTTTTGAGGTCCCCTGAATCCAAAAAAGTGGTTTTCGCGACATGGTCTGTCTGTGGGTGGGTGTGTGGGTGGTGTGTGTGGTGGTGTGTGTTCAATTTTAAGCATGAAGGAATTGAGCTACGAGGTTGAAATTTTATATTTAAGTTAAACACCCCCGGGACCGGAAAAATAAGCTTTTAATCAAAATCGACCAAAGAATACTAGTACTTTATTGATGTACTTTTTCAGTTTTTTTCGATTTTCTCAAAATTTGCTCCAACGATTTTTTTTTAAATTCAAAAATCAATTATTTTTTAGATGCTCTTTAAATTGTATATTCTCATTTTGTGATTGAAATCTTCTGAAGACCACTTTATTCTTGTACTCCATAGAAAAGATAGGAGAAATGGTTGCCATGGTAACAACATATAAATATTTTGCCATACTTATAAATTTTACATCTTGAAAATCAAATGTACCCTACTGTCGGAAAATAAATACATGTCGACACAAAAAATCTGGTGAGACAAGCACAGTACACAACTTTCGATTACCGAAGATAAGAGAAAGTTGTGTGCTGTGCGCCAGTCACACCAGATTTTTCTCATAAAGATTTAATGATAAAATATATCAATTCTATTTAAAAAAGCAAATTGTACTATTTTTTTATTATTCTAAATAAAAGACAGGCGTTGATTGGCTGCAGCAAATGTTCGAAGAAAAAAGTCACCCCAAAGCAAAGTGTATTAGTTGCCAGCTGGATCGCCTTCTACGTGTTGTCATGTGTGAACTCCATAAGTTGACTAAATCATCAAACATCCACTACTTCTTTGTGCAGGATTTGATTAGCCATTATAATAAATTAAAAGGAGCCTCAGCATCATTAAAACTAAAATTAAGAAAACAGGCGGCTGAAGAGACTACATGAAGTTTCTCTACCACCTCACTCGTGTCTTCCGTCACTTCGCTGAGAGGAATATAATCTCCTTCGTGAAGTTTCAACAAATTCCAAATATCAGCAATGTACGCTGGACTTCTCTTGCCATCCTAGCCCTTCTTGAGTTTATTATGATGCCTGAAATCCGTAAAAGTTTGCGCAAAATTCGTCCATTCATTTCTTACTAATGGGCTGATCATTAAATCAGCAGCCAATGCTTTCGCGTTGAAGGTTTTTATGAACTATCTGCAGCTCTGAATCAGCAGAGCTTAATTGCTTGAAAACTCACTGAAAAATAAATTAATTTCCAATCAACATTGCCCGAAACAACCAATGTTATGAGGGGCGGTGCAATCAAAGATATGGAAGAAGTCTACTAAGACTCCTCCCTCAACAAGGACAACCTCCCACTCAGATTCATCCTCAACAATGACCTTATTTAGAATATTTGACTTCCATGTGTCTTTAATGACCCTATATAAGTGAGTCTAAAGCTTGTGTTCAATTTTGTATCTATTTAGAGTGACTTCAAAAAATTGGCAAAAAAATCTGATATATAAAATTTTCAAATCATTTTGTGCGTGACGTTTTTTTATCAAATCACCTTGAAAGTAAGATTTTATTCAACCTTTAGTAAATGTTCATCAAGTTATGATACAGGGATCCGAGGTTGTAAAAAAGTCATACCCTTAATGTATATATTGTCCCTCAGCCAGCGGGGTTCGCCAATACCTATACAGTATCAGATAGTATAAAAAAATAGGCGATATATTAGGATTCAAGATATTTAGGCGGCTACACACGTAACTGCTAACTTGACAAGCATCCATGTACCAACAAGCATAAATAAATAAATAAATAAATTTATTACGATCCGCTTAGAGGCACCAGTCCTCGGTGGCTAGGTTCAACAAACACAATACAAATTTAAATACAATAACAAATACAACAAAACAAAACAAAAGAAATAGAAATGTATGCCCATTAACAATCAACATGTTCATGCATTTCCATCGAAGAAAAAAAAAAAAAAGCAATTATGAAAAAATTCCCGACATTCGCTGCTGTTAAGGAAAACCTGGCCAAAACCTTAACAAGGATGGTATGACCTCTCTACCTCAACTATTCTCTGCGATCAAGAACTAAATAAAAATTTCACACAATTAGCACATTAGGACTTGACAAAATTTATTATAGATTTAATCATAGGGGGCAGAGGACTATAATCCCAAGTAGTGACAGACAAACTGTTCCACAAATCAATTTCAGATCTTACAAACGAATGCAATCCTACATTCTTCAAGAATCCTGGCTTCTGAATTTTCCTCCTATAATCACAAAATGCACAAAATCCCTTCAGCACAAGCAGCAAAAGTTTATGCCGAAAATTAGCCTATAAATGTCAAACTTGGGAGGTTCTTTATTCGGAAATAACAAGAAATACTCACTTGCTTTAAACAGAGACACAAAAAATATTAATATTTAAAGTGAAATTTGAAATTAATAATATATATTAAATAAATAAATATCAAATGTCAAGATGTCTATAAAATGGCGGAGAGTTTTGCTTGTGCATGATTAAAATTCAATCAATCATCAAGCGGCTTGCACAATTAAAATGCTTGCGCGAAATTCTCCTACAGACGCTACAGTTTGTTTGTACAAAAAGATTGCAAGTGCATGCTTGTCAGGTTTGCAATTGTTTATTTTTTTAAAAAACAAAACAAACAAAAAAAAAACAATTCATATTTTTTTGTTTTTTGTATAATATAAAAATATAAATATATTTTTTTATATCACAACAACATAATATTTTGTTTGATAAAAAAAGATTGAGAGAAGGAGACCCAACCCTAAACTGGAAAAACAGTTTTCTTTAGTTTTCTGAAAGTTGAAAAAAGCGCCCCCAAGTGCTTTCTGAAATAAACGATTCAATTACGTGTGTAGCCACCTTAAAATTTATAAATATGAGAAAATATTTATATTTTGTTACCATGGCAACCTATCTTTCCTATGAAGTACAAGATTACAGTGTACTTCAAAAGATTTCAATGCCAAAATGAGAATATATATTTTTAAAAGGATCTAAAAAAGATTTTAGAATTTTAATCAAAATCGTTGGAACGAATTTTGAGAAAATAGTACTCTTTGCCCAATTTTGTTCAAAAGCTTCGTGCCACGTGCCAGGGGGGTACCTAGCTTAAATATAAAATTTCAACCTCCTAGCTCAATTCTGTATATTCAACAAAATCTCGAACATCGAATACTCGCTATCAATTTATAACAAATTCGAAAGGGGTTCATTCAAATCGAACATTTTGAACAAATAATATTTAAATTTAATTTTTTGTTCCGAATAACTTTTTGTTTTAATGAAATATAAAGGAAATTAAAATTGCATTTTTGCTCTCACTTAAACACTTGATAACTTTTTGCCTTTTTCGCCAATATTATTTAATGAACAACAAACAACAAGCTCCCGTTGCATACATATTAATTGATGTTTTGTTGTTGTTGTTGTTGTTATAATTAAAAACGACCTGAATGTTTCCTTTTTTTTTTGTTATTTGAATCAATTTTCTAATTATAATGATTTTTTAATGGGGTACGTTTATTTTTTTTCCCCACCACCCCCCAAATTGGTTAATCGTTTTTATACGAGGGCAAAGGAGTTGGGGGAGAGGGGGGGGGGTAAATGCATTTGATTTAATGAAATATTATTCTACACTTTCCGGGACGTTATATTTGCTTAGTTCTTGTTTAAACTCTACATAAATCACAATGAATAAAATTGATTGGCAATTTTTATTTTTTATTTTTTTTTTATTTCCTCTTTTTATGTAATAATATTAATCTATTTACTCGGGATATATAAATTATAGAGTGCCGATAAGCTTTTGAATAATTAATGATATATAACACGAAATATCTGGTAGCACGGGATACAGACTGTGTGTGTGTCTGTGAACAAAATATCTCAAGAACGAAAAGAGCCATAAGTTTGAAATTTTATATTTAAGTTAGGCACACCTCTGACGAGATACGAAGCTTTTGAACAAAATCGGCCGAAGAGTACTAGTACTTCACTGATTAACTTTTTCAGTTTTTTTTTTGTTTTCTGAAAATTGGCTTTATCAATTTTGATTACACCTTGGTAGAAAAAAGTAGCTCGTTTTCTGGGGTCTGGCAAGGATTCCGGCCATATTTTCTGCCCAGAAACACTAAAACAGAATCTGGCAAGAAAATGCCAACATTCTAGCCAGATCACGGGCAGAAATTAAATTTTACTGGCCAGATTTCGTAGGGCAGAATCTTGATAGAAACACTGGCCACGTACTGGGGAGTAAAGATAGCCAAATAAAAAATATTGAGTGAAAATAATGGCCAGATTCTGGTAAACGGAATCTTGGCAAGAAAACTTGCCAGAATCTGTGCAGAAAAGTTTTTTAAATGACGGGCAAGAAAATATTGTCAAAATAGGCCGGAAACTTGGCAGAAATAATGGCCAGATCCTGCCCTGTAATGCTTTTTAAATGGTGCTCGTGGATTATGACCTTAAATTCTGTCCGGAAATCCCAAAACAGAATCTGAGGGGGGAAAAGGTGAATTTCTGGCCAGATACCGACCAGCTATTATATTTTGTGGCCAGAATCTGCTGAGAAGAATCCTGCAAGAAGAACCAGAAACAAACCGGGAAGGAAATAAACCTAAACTTGAATATCGCCAGAAACTGGTGGCCAGATTCTGGCAAGCTGGTTATTGCCAAAAAAATCAGCCAGATTCCATGTAGAAAAGTTGATTTTGAGTGACGGGCAAGAAATTATTGTCGAAATTAGGTGTGTGTGTTGGTAGAAAACATGGCCAAATCCTGCACTGTAATCCTTCTAAATATATTTCGACACAAACATATCTGGTGTGACAAGCATAGAACACAACTTTCAATTACCAAAGGTACGAGAAAGTTGCGTGCTGTGCAGCCTAGAAAGACCAGATTTCTTATCATACATTTAACGTGTCCTGTTTCCAGAATAAAAATTAAAATTTATAAAATCACGGACATGATCGAAATTTGCGTCTTTAAAGCAGGCCGCCAACTTAAAAACACAAGAATCCTCCTCCCTGTGAGTGAATCAATCGTAATAAGGAAGGCAAGAATCCAATTTAAGTATCGACGAGAGCGTTTTTTTTTTTTTCTTTCGTTCTTCCTTTTCTCGGCCATCTAGCCAAACCAAAAATAAAGATTTTTAGCTATTTGTGTTTATTGCCAGGAGCAAAAGAAAGAAAAGGAGAGCAAGTCGCTTTGCTTGTCTAAATAAAGCCTCAAGGGCTGATTTTGCAAAGTAGAGGGGGTTATAAAAAAGAAAATGTCCTTTATTTACTTACTCAGTGTTACTTTAATGTGACATTTAAAGATAAGTGCTACTCAAGTTTTATTTTTTCTTTGTATTGGAAAGTTATATAAAAAAATATATATATAAACGTAGGCCGATATAATCATCATTATCATTAAAAAAGACAAGTGACAAAATAATTAAAGAGTATTAAAGGTATCAACATGTTTTTTCAAACAAAAGT
>JAKCPI010016425.1:0-14445 GCA_023213315.1 Euborellia annulipes | reverse complement strand
GTGTTTTAGTACGTCCAAATTAAAAAACAAACGCGCCCATCTTTTCTAAATAATTTTAGAAAAATTCTTTAGAACCCAATTATAAATAGATTATTCGACTTGTAGAAGATAATTAAATGAGTTAACTTAGAAACAATTGGATTTTCTAGATTTCTTTCTTTATTTATTTTAGTAATTATTAACAAAACATGAAAACAACAAATTTGTTTTCTCTAGCCTTGTAGCAAGGTAGCCAACAACCGGAAACATCTTAAAGAACAAAAACATAAGATTTCACTGTATTTGACGGCCTTTGCGATACACATTCATTGTGTATTAATAATACATTGGGTCAAGGTTTTTGACAATTTACTTTACTGTAAAAACAGAAGGCCCATATAGAAAGAATTATGATAATGTTCTCCCTCCTCCCCTCTCTTCTAATTGATTAAATATTATAAACGCTTAACACTTTACTAGGTTTTATCTAACCTTGTCTCATTCATCATAATTGTTTGTCTGCATTGCTTTTCTTTTTAATAAACGTTTATAAGACAAAAAAAAAATTCTCACACTTTTGATGCAATAGGAGGAAATGTTTTGTGTTTAAAATTAGGGCTTTCATATAATACGAATTAAATTTAAGTACAAATTTGATTTCAAAGATGGCTCTCTTGAAACAAATTCGAATCACTTGGAAAAATAAAAAGAAGAGACGAAGTTAATGAGCAAAGGGAATTTAAATTTATTCTTTGAACTAAAACTCATTTCTAATGGATGTAGAGAATATATTTTTTAAATTGATTCAACAATATTTTATTTTGTCAACTAAATTTAAATTTTAGGCCTAATATTAATTTTGTTTGAATAAAAAATTAAACATTTCTATATAATGCTGAATTAAAATTAAAAATAGTCTCTACAAACTTTAGAAATGATATTTATTATAGTTAAAAAAAACAAAAATAAATAAATAAACTCACTTGGAATTAAATAATGTAATTCTCTATTTGAAATAAGGTAATTACCATTCTTTAACTACACAAAATTTTATTTGAGAGAGAATAATCAATGTGAAGAAAAGATGTCTATATATGATCTACATCTCTTAGAATGAGATTTAACCTCAAAATTGGATCTATTAAATTATTATAAAATTTTGTTTTAATTCTCTAGAATCAAAGAATAATGAGATATTTATTTAATTAAATAACAATGAAAGAAATATGATCTTTTAAATTTATTTATATAAATAAAAATTAAATTTGAAATAATGAAAAATAATTAAAAAAAAAAAATATTAATTAATACTTTGTTAATAAAATAATAGCATGCGTTGTTGGCAACAAAAACAAAAAGTTAATTTAATGTAAACATGCATAAAAACATAACATTTTTTTTTAAAGGTAGCTATACACGTAACTGTGAACTTGACAAGCATGCATGTACAATATTTTTGTACAAGCAAACTGTAACATCTATAGGATAATTTTGAGCAAGCATTTTAATTGTGCAAGCCGCTTGATGCTCGATTGAATTTTAATCAAGCACAAGCATATTTGCGCAAGCAAAACTCTCCGCTATTTTATTGACGTCTTGATATTTATTTAATAAATATTGATTCATTTAAAATTTCAATTTAAATATTAATATTTATTGTGTCTCTGTTTAAAGCAAGCGAGTATTTCTTGTTATCTTCGAATAAATAACCTTCCGAGTTTGACATTTTTAGGTTAATTTTCGGCATAAGCTGTTGCTTGCACAAGCATGCTTGTCAAGTGTGCAGTTACGGGTGTAGCCGCCTGTAGACACATCATATAACTGAGAATTTTTTCATTTACTATATAAAGATAAAAAAAGAGCTGATAACAAATTAAACGTTAAAATTGAATTATTAGATCAAGCCTAGTTTAGTAAATAACATCTCGGAAATCGATAATAACAGTAATTGAAGGAAAAGGAAGCCTAGACGTGGACCATTTGGTGACTGACTGACTGACTGGCGATGTGAGAAAAAGAGAGAAACTATTCTTTAGAAATCTATTGATGATGATGATGATGTTTAAATGATTATAGTATGACAAAAAAAGAGATCTTCTTCTTCTTGTTACACTTTGATTGGTTTATTTATAGAAAGTTTACAGAAAACAATAGATTCAAATTTTTATCTATTAAATAGCCTATGACATTTCAAAATAAATAAATGGGATAATTGAGGATGAAATTTTTTTAAACAACTTACCAGTAAACGTGTAATTATTTTCTTAGAAAGAAAATAGAGCTATTTTTTATTGTATTTGTATCTTGAGAGAGTCCTGCGATATTTTATATTCAAAATTATAATTAATTAATATTTATAGAATAAAAATGGCGAGATCTAATTATTGAAATTTTTAATTAAAGAGGATGTAGAATGTATATATGTATATGTATATATATTTCTTATTATTTATATTCATTGTTTGTTTTTTGTTTTGTTTGTTATCAAATTTGTATTTCTCTTCAAAGAGCCAGAAATTTTAATAAACGGCAGCTGGAGCTCAAGTCTTCGAGGGTTTCTATTAAGATTTGCATAAGGTTAGTGATACGTATTATTTTGCTATCAATAAGTGAAAGTATTCTCCAACTTCCTTCCGCTTTTTTTTTTTTTTTTTTTCAAGATGTGTGTGTGATATGAACCGAAAAGATCCATTTTGTGATAGATCAAACAAATTCCAATTTTTACTTTCAACATAATGAGTGAAGAAAAATTTCACTGACATCAAATTTTATGACAATTACAAAAGAAGGAATGATGAGAACACAAAAAAAAATCTTTGAATATAAAACAAATTTAGTCCATGACTCGGGATGGGACTTTCATTCTCTGTATAGGAAAGTTTGAATGTCCAATTGAGGGAATTTTTTTTTCCGACAAAATAAAAAGCGAATGACCTTGAAACCGTAAAATTTAGATTAATTTCAAATAAATCGAAAAGAGAAGGCTATTTGATTAGTGAAAAACAGCACTTGTTTTTTGGAGAAGTAATAATAGATAGCTACATCTGCATCATTGGTTTCAACAAACAAGAACAAAAGAAATGGTCCAGACAGCATCTTTGTTGCCTGCACAGCTCATATCATATCTTTAAAGTTATTAAAAAACTTATTTTGGTACTACTTTATTCTTTTTTTGCCTTGAAAGGGAAACTTTTTCTTTGGTTTTTCTCTGCGCTGCCCAGAAAGGGGCGCAGAGACCCGGGTGCATAAAAAATATATAAAAAAATTTTTTTAATAGGCTAAAATGTAATAAACACATCATCATCAAATAAATTTTACAAATCTTTAAGGCGGGGCAGGAGTGAAGTGGTTACGCATGTTTTTTCCCGCTAAAATGGCGTAGTGTGTCATTAAAAGTATGCCCAAATATCAAGTAATTCAAAAATTTGCCAAGAGATGTCAGAATGGTAGCTAATAATATTTAATGCATTTGGTTGATTTTCATTGATCTTTTAACAATAAATACTTTATAAATGTTTTTTTTTTTTTTTTTTTTTTTTTAAAAACATTCACACTTTTTTCTCATTCACACTCACACTCACACACACATTCATACAGTCTTTTCGGCAAACTGAGGCCATATAAGACTTTTTACGATATCCGTTATTAATAAATATACATATATGGGGTCCAGGCATTCTTATTTAAGCCATTTGGTATCCAATTGGCTTAAATAAAATCATCGGACTGCCTGGGGTCCGAACCCGCGACGTTTGGTATATGAGGTTAGCACGCTAACCTCTACGCCATGCCCCGAGGGCCTTTATAAATGTTATTATATATTATGTATCTTTTTATAAAAGCAAAAAAATATATCAATATAGGCCAAAAGGGGATCAACTGTTAGACTAGCCTGCCATCTATTGAAAGAATGCTGAACTAATTTGACAGTTGATTTTTAAATAAATCATCTAAGCTTATTTTAAAAATTTCTTAATTAATATGTGATTAATAATAACAATAAATTCATTTTTAAATTTACAAAAAAATTAAAGATTATTGGGACAGATTGTGTTTTTGTATTTGCTTGATAACAAAAACATTAATTACGATTATTTTTTAATAAGTCATTAAACAAATTATTGCTCGATGTCCCAATAATCTCTTATGAATTTAATTCATTTAAAAAAAAAGCAGCATTGAAAAAATTACTTATAATAGTCTAGATTTTTTTAAAGTACGTTTAGACGTCGCTCCCTGAACCCCCTTAAAGGGGTTTGTAGAACTCTTTCATAAATAATCCTGTTCAAAATTGAATTTTTTCTTGAGTATTATGAACTATTCTTGAGTATATGGGTAGCGCTGATTCAAAAAATGCCATCAATTTTGCCCCAACAGGCATAGTTTTAGAGATATAGAGAAATATAAATTTTAATAGAAAATTTGCTCTAATTTTGAATTTAAGATTTTTTTAAGACTTCATCACTTAAAAATATGTAGATAGTTATAATTCAAAGAAATATTCAAGTTTCAGTAAAAAAAAAAAAAAAAAAAAAAAACTGTAAAAATCCGATTTTTCTAAACTTTAAGCCGTTTGAGGTTCGAAATGAGCTCAGATTGTACTGCAACTGAAATATTTCTATGTATTTTAACTATTTGCATATTTTTAAGTGGTGACACCTTGAAAAATGTGAAAATTCAAAATTTAATCACTTTAGAGCAAATTTTCCATTAAAATGAACAGGAACAGGTAGATGAAGGCAGCCAGCGAAGAATAAAAACTTTATTTAAATATCGTCGACGTTTCGAGAACGCGTCGCTCCCATCTTCAGGACGATAAATTGTTGATGTATGACCTACATGCAGGGATGGGCAAGTTACTCGATTTTGAGTAACGAGATACAAAATACCAATTACTTCAGATTTTTGTAACGAAATACAAGATACCAATTATTTACGGGTTTGTGTAACGAGATACAAGATACCAATTACGTATTTCAAATACATTGAAAATACCAATTACAAACAAATTTTTCCTTGATTTTAAAATACTTTTTGGAGGGGTAATTCTGGAACTAGAGCCCTGCACGGGTACGGGTTGGCCCGTAGGCCCGTTACCCGCCCGGCCCGCGGGCTTTGGAGGCCATGAAAAAATTACGGGCGGATACGGGCGGGTAGCAAGTCTAAATAAACTGGTTCGGGCGGACGGGCATGCAAATGAAATTTTATTTAAAAATTACTAGACATTCGTTCATTCATTCACTAAATCTCGGGCGGGAATGGGCGGGTTTGAAAAAATTCCGGGCGGGCCTGAAGAATGGTAAAAAATTACGAGCCGGGTACGGGCGGGAAGTCAAAAAAAAATACGAACACGGGCCGGTCCGGGCCAAAAAAAATCGGCCCGTGCAGGGCTCTATCTGGAACCCTAGATAAATTTAGTTTAGGAAAGTGGCAGCTAAACTTATATTGGAGAATACCTTTGGAAAATCGAAAACAATAAAATTATTCATGACACTAAAAAAAATTTATTTATAAAAATATGAAAAGGTTTCAAAAAACCAAGTTTTCAAAAGTTTTGTCGGATAATCTGGACCTTGATGGAGAATGAATAAACCCGCAAATGAAAACAATCTTTCAACTGGGGCAGAAGAACAAAGATTTAGTCGTTGAGAGCTGGTTGAAAGAAGAAAGCAAAAAAGTTTTTTAACGAAGAGTGAATTGATTGAAGAGCGGATTGATTGACTTCTCGTTACTGGTTTTTACTAAGATTCGGAGCAGAGAACCCACACGACGATTACATACAGTAATATTAAATAAATTAAAAAGATTTCAGCTCCCTCTGCAAGACTTTTTATACGGCGGCAAATAAAAAAAAAGTATTTGGTATCTCGAATTTCAGATACCAATTACTAAAAAATGTAACGAAATACAAGATACCAATTATTTTGCCTATGCTGTAACGAGTTACAAGATACCAATTAATATTGTATTTGGTATCTTGTATTTCAAATACATGTAACTGATTAACGCCCATCCCTGCCTACATGTATCAATCTAAACAACATTATGAAGATGGGAGCGACGCGTTCCCGTTCATTCCATTAAAATGTATTTTTATTTTCTCTATATCTCCTGAAAAGAATAACTATTTGAATTCAGAGGATATGTTTCCATAAGAATCGCAAGTGAAAGATCCCATAAAAATAAATTTTTTCTTTTTTTGTAGAACAGTGTAATAGACACAGATAAAGTATAATAGCGGGTGCTGTCAGCCGCTCAGCGGGACAAACACCATGTATTCGCCCATAGAGGCCATTAATATTGGGGTTTTAGGTGAATTTACAAAGACGACCTATTGACACAATAAAATTTTGTATATAATTTGAATTAAAAAAATTAATTTTTGTTGTTTTTTTTTGGGGGGGGGGGGCGCAGATCAATATAGTTAAGCCTCTGGGGACTCGGTAACCAATGATCGGAAGAAATTTTTTATAGGTTATAGACGAAGGCATTGCATGTACTGTATATGTGTAATTAAGACAATCAGAACAAGTGGATTATAAACAAGGCTTGCTTTTGCATTTCTCTCTCTCTCTCTCTCTCTCTCTGACAACAGCTGTTCAAATGCTTAATAGTGATATTAAAAAAAGAAAAAAAAAAAAAAAATGTTTCGCTTTCTCCTTTCTTCTACGACCTTGCACTTGAGAAACGGGACTTTATTTATATATGGTGGGGCCATTTAATTAATTAAATCAAGACAACACGGAAGAGAATGAAAAAAATAAAATGGAAAAAATAATTTAATAATGCGGAGGAGGGGGGAGTGGGGAAGATAAGTTTCGCTTCTTTCACCATTAATATTCTTTTCGATTTTTTTTTTAACTAAATATAAGCCTAATTTATATCTCAACAATTTTTTAATAAGCCTCTTCAAAAGATATTTAGTAGGCTATAATTAATTTACTTATCTTTTACAATTTATGTATTTTTTTTTTTTTACTGGACCTTCCTTAAAATCTAACTTAAAATCACCTATACACTATCTTTCTATAAAACCAATTACTTTTACCGATGCCTTAAAAAGGTTGGAGATCCTGGGTTCGATTCCCTAAGGCTCTGGGTCATTTGGCCCACCAACAAAAAAAAACCTACAAATCTCAATGTTCTCATAAGCGTGTTTTCCGATTACCCATTAGATATAGTCTATATGTAACATATCACTGGTGCAACCAGGGGGGGGGGGTTTAAGGTTATAGTGGTTTATACTACCGGTTGGCAGTCTAAATTTCCACGCCTAAAGTAACTTCGAGTGGGGGTAGCTACCCTTAATTACCCTAGGACTTGTCATCTGCTTCGCAAGGGTCCAAATAAAGGCTGGTTAGACCTTTATACTGGATGCTGATAAAAGTATTAAGAAGAGCTGAAAGAGTGTGAGAAGGTGCTTATATATATTTAGAAATGAAAGAAGTGGTTAAAAAATTATGAGATCAAATTTAATATCTGGTTGGATGATGATTGTACATTATAGACGTTCACCTCTTGCCGAACAGATGGCACTTGGTATGCCAGATCTGAGGGTGGTGTTAGTTAGGTGCCTCTAATATATGTTAGTACAAACCATTTATGTTTATTTGAATCCAGAAAGAGATCCAATTGGGATAAAGAGAAGTTATTATTATTTGCCGTTATTATTATTGTTATTATTGTAATATAAATCTACAAAAAAAAACTTTGATGTGATCTAAGTATTATTTGGAAGAATAAAAAAATGAAAAATAAAGAAAAGAGAAAGATAGAAAGGAGAGATATCACAGATGGAAATATAAATAAAAAAAAAATCAAATTAAAATTCAAATTGCTAAAAATGCGTTTTTAGGAAAATATCTATATAGTGTTTGTGTGTGAGTAATGCTTTGTGTAAATGATAGACAGCGTCGGGGGAGGGTTGCAAACTCCACAGACCGATGCGCTACTCTATCTAGGGTGAGGACGCCGGACCGACTAACTCTGAGTGCGGACACCGAAACGTCACTCGAAATGTTGCCCCGCGGGGCTCGCCTCAATGGCCTCCAATCTTTCCACGTAGATAAATAAAAATAATATTAAAGTATTAGTATTGATTTAAATATTATGCTTGAGTAAATCCAGCTCCCTGGTTTGCATTCTTAGAAATTCTTTGTTTAATAAAAAAGTATATAATGGTTTGTGTGTTTTATAAAAAAAATTGTATGTGTGTATATTTCCTTTTGTGGCATTCGAAACAACAGAATAAAAATTAAATTAATCTGGGTTTAAAATTGTGACACTGATTTATCTTTCTTTTTCCCTTTCAGGGGCAAATTCCTGGAAATTTATCCGAGGTTTCTTTCGATCTTCAATGAAAATTAATAAATAAAAAAAATTATGTATTGATTTATATTAAAATAAAATAATTAAAAATTATGAAAATTAATTATCAAATTTATTAATTATTCGGCCTTAATTCCCTTCCGAATTGGATTCCTTTCTGGTTGTATCCAGATCTCTTTATTATAAAAATTATATAAAATTGGTTTTTAAAATTGAAAATAATGAATTTTAGATGACAATTAGTTAATAATTAATGACTAGTTTTAATTATAGGCCTTTATTATATGAATGAATTTAGTGTAATAAAAAAAATCCAAGATGGTGGCTTCCTAATTCTGAGAATTGAGCCACTTGAATTGCTTTAAGAAATCGAGTTCTAAGTCTTTTTAAGATCTGATCTTTTCGCTCGTTTATTATTTCATGAAATAATATTATAAAAATTGGTTTTGGCTCACTGTTATCCGGTTCCACACGGGCACGAAGAGAAGGGGGTAAAATATTTTTACGGACGGGAAAAAAATTCCCCGCAGGGCGGAAAAATTTGGTTTCGCGAAAAAAAAAAAATTCAAGAATAATTTTTGAGATCAGCCCCCCCCCCCCCCCCAGGAGCAAATCCTGGTTGCGCCACTGTGTACATATAACATGATATACAGTATAACCATAATGATAATACTTTCTCTAATCTCTAAATGATAATATATCGAGTGAATGTATTGCGATCGTATCACAATTTCGAGTTCGAAATTTTAATGGAAATACACGTTATCCAATATTACAAAAACGGAAAAGGGTACTAACAAGATAAAATTATATATTTAAGTGAAATATTCCTCTGGCGCACAAGACGAAATTTTTGAATAAAATTGGCCAATGATTAAAATTCATAAATTTTCTTTCAAATGAAGCTCGCTTTTATTAGACTTGTACTTTATAGCAAAGATTTGACAAAAAAGCCCGTAGATCTCGACATTGCATGGCAGCAAGCAAATTACACAACATTTGATTTCCGAAGCTTGAGGTGTTGTGCGCTCAGTCACACCAGATTTTTGAATAAGGAAATTAAATTTATTTATTTCCTTTTTTCTTTTATACATGTAGGTTTATTAAATTAAATCACCTGCTGGTTAGCTCACGCAACGGAGGCTTATATTAGTCTATTAATTAGCGTATCATGCTTTCACGAGCGAACGTAACAAAAAACATCTCTTGTTATTAATAACAACGGCCAGAGATAACAACGCACTTATTATTTCCTCTATTTGAGATTTTCTAAATTAAATAACCTATAAATTAATTTATTTATATAATTTCTTCTTTTTATTAAATTATAAAGCAGTTGTATTATGCTTTGCAAAAGAAATTGGGTCAACGTTTTGCTTTAATATTATTAAGAATAAAAAAAAAGAAATATATTTTGAATGATGTCAATAGCGCTATTGAAAACGCCATAACCAAATCGACGCTTATATAAAAATAAGAAATTTTATTTTAAAAGACTAACGTAAAAAAAAAAAAAATTATCAAAAACTACCTGACAAAAAATCATTGACGTCAGTTTTAGTGATTGCAAAGGGGTAGGAAAAGAGGAGCTCTCAAAACCCCTTTTTCCGTAATTAACAAAAATATAATAAAAGTGGTGTGACTGATCACGCAACACCTTCGGTAATTAAAAGTTGTGTTCTGTGCTTGTCACACCAGTTTTTTGTGTCTACATATATTTACTTACTAAATGAATTTTGAAGTTTACTTGAATCAAGATTCAGATGAAATGAATGAATTACAATAACATTTTTTTAATTTTTTCAGGAAATTTAACCATGACGACTCGTTTGGGCAATTTTCTCAGTTTCGGTCACTATCTATGACCATCATCAGGCCTAAAGACCTTAACTTAAAGAACATAAGGCTTAACAAAATCAATCTGATCTTAAATAACAATCTTACAATTTGTTACATTCAGGGGCGCCGGAACGAATTTGAATCAGGGGGGGGGGGGCAAAAAATTTTTTTTTAGAAACATTAAAATAATTTAATATGTTCAAATAGTAAAAAAACAAAAACAAATCTACTATAAAGCTTTAAAAATTTTAAATAAAATCACAATTTTAATAAAATTAAAATTTTAAAAAATTTGCTAGTGATTTTATCAAAAATTTTTTTAGACTATATTTATACTATTTGAAGGAAATAAATATTTTTAATTTTCTTCTTTTTAATTCAATATAAAATGTTTTTAGAAATTAGAAATACAATAGGGTCTATATAAAATATTTAGGAAAAATTAATTTCTTACTCTTTTAATTTTTTTTTTTTAATTTAAAAGATTTTATTTTTAAAAATAAATGAAATAAAAGAAGACATATTGCTTCCCTCTGCCCCCTCCTATAGGATGCCAGGGGGGGGGCAATGTACCCTTGCCCCCCCCCCAGTTCCGGCGCCTATGGTTACATTAATTCTTTTATCTTAAATTATATTGAATCCTTTTCTATTAAAAAAAAAAAACAAAATTCTTTCTTTTTTACGTGCATAAGTTACACAAAGAATAAGGAAAAAGGTGTGTGTGTAAAAGAAAGATAAAAATAGAAAAATTAAAGAAAGAATTTTGTTTTTTTAAAAATAGAAAAATATTCAATAACAATAAAAATTTAAGATAAAAACAATTAATATAACAATTTGAAAGATAGTAATTTAAGATCAGATTGATTTTGTTAATCTTAATTTTTAGGCCTGGAGATGATCATAGAAAGTGACCGAAACTGAAAAAATTGCGCAAACCGGTCGTCATGGTTAAATTTCCTGAAAAACAAAAAATTAAAAAAAAAATAGATTTTGTTTTATTGTAATTCATTCATTTCATCTGAATCTTGATTCAAGTAAACTTCAAAATTCATTTAGTAAGTTATATAACCTTGTAAATCCTCAAAGTTAAAAAAAAAAATACATCATAAGTCTTATATTGAGTTTCCCATAGCACTTTGCGTTTCATAAGAATTAGAAATTTTTTTTTTTTAATGTGTAAAAAGTTCCAAAGGGGACCCCTTTTGAATCGAAATTAACAAGCCCCATATGGGGATTTAACATCGAATGGAAATAAGAGCCGGAAAAGGAAATTGAAAAATCTGAAATACTACATCAGTAAAGTGTACTTTAAATAATTTCCTTCCGCCCAAAGATGGACCGGAGACAAACATTTTGATTATTGAGTGTCAAAACATTTGGTGATGATGCTGAGAAAATTTTAATTCAAGTATCAGGAAAGTAAAATATTGGAAATAAATTTCTAATTGCAAATCGAATTTCTTTATGCATTCGTTTTCCATAAAAAGTGAATTGAAAGAAGAAGAAGATGAATTAGCAAAAAAAAAAAAATATAGTCTCTGTTTGTTTAATGTAATGGTGAATGAGCAAAATGAAGAAGAGAGAGAGAAGACCTGAATAAAAGAGAGAGAGAGAGAGAGAGAGAGAGACAATTGGAAAGCCCTGAGTGCCATATGCAATGCAATGCAATGCAATGCAGTATGTGTGTGTGTGTGTGTGTGTTAATGGGGACTGAGTTGAACCTACTAAACCAGATAGGCAACTAACTCCCCCCCCTTCCCCTTCCCCTTCCCCTCTTGACTAATCAGGTGCTTTGTCTTCAAAACATTTAGATCGGAACCGAGAGGAGTCTGCTGCATTCATTTCATTTTTTAATTGTAAATCAAACCAATTAATTAAAAGAAAAAATAAAATAAAATGCATGACCTTGACTTGATTGAGAATTTTAATTTGTTAAAACTTCCATTTTGATGGAAATACACGTTTTTAGGGTCTGCTACTGTTATCAAAATAAAATATGGGGATTGACTTCCCCCGAGACTTTCTCGTATATTCTTTCGGAATTACGTCTGGGTGTGTGTGTGGAACACGATTGCTTAAAAACCAAAGCAGCTAGATCGATGAAATTTGGTATATGCTCTTTATTCTAAAATTGTAGATTTCTATCAACTTTTGGAATAAATACGTCACTTGGAAGTAGTACTTTACCTAATAAGTTTTTTCAGAAATTTCGAAATTTTCAATTATGATAATAAAATACTCAATTTTAAAAGTTTTTATCTTTTACTAAGTTTTTTGGAAAAATGTCAAAGAATAAAAACTTTTTAAGAAGTGAGTATTTTATCATAATTGAAAATTTCTGAAATTTCTGAAAAAAGCTCAGTAGGCAAAGTACTCCATCCAAAAGTGACGTATTTACTCCAAAAGTTGGATAGAAATCCACAATTTTAGAATAAAGAGCACATACCAAATTTCATCGATCAGCTGACTTTGGTTTTAAAGCAATCGTGTTCCCACACACGAGACACAGACACAGAGACATAATGCCCAAAATGGTATTTTTGGACTCAGGGAGGTCTAAAACGTGGAGAAACGTCAAAATCTCGAAGTCGAATTTTTTTACGATTACAATACTTTCTCTATACGAGAAAGTAAAAAAAAAGGATTAGGAGTTTGAAATTTTATATTTTAGACTAAACACTCCCCTGGCACGTGACACGAAGCTTTTTTGAATAAAATCGGACTACTTTACTGATGTGACTTTTTTTGTTTTTTTCGATTTTCTCCAAATAAATCAACGAATTTGATTAAAATTCAAAAAATCAATTATTTTTTTAAGATGCTCTTGAAAATATATATTCTCATTTTGCCCTTGAAATTGTTTGAAGCACACTTTACTCTTGTGCTTCATAGAAGATCACGATAACAAAATTTATTTTCCCACGCATGATTTATAAATTTTAAATCTTGAATTTGAATGCAGATGGCGCAACCAGGATTTGCTCCTGGGGAGGGGGGCGCCCAGACGGGGTTCTGCCCCCTCTCCCCCCTCAACTTGCTCGGGCGCGCCGGCATCAGACCTTCGCCTTTTTTATCTTTATTTGCCATACGTTTAGCCAGGGGGCGTGTATAGAGATTTTTTTTCGGGAGGCCCCCCCCCGGAAATTTTGATTTCGCGGGATCAAAGTTTCCAGATCCGTAAAAAATATTTTACCTTTTTTTTTTGAGACGCTAAATTTTTGCCGCCCGCGGAACCAAAAATTATTTGACGTCCCGTAAGACAGTACAGTAATAGTCCAGTCAAATTAGTCCTTAAAATAGAGGTAAGCTTGCGATAACTTCCCATAGAGCTGAAAATTGGTATGCATGTTCAGAATACTATTATAAATGAATTGTAGAGAAAAAGTTGTATACTTAAAGAAATTATTATTATTATTTTTTTTTTCTAATAAAAAAAAAAAAGATTATATTTTTCTTTTTCTATTTGTAAACTTTAATAAATTCTTAAAAGATTCTATTTGTAATATATATTTTGAATTTTTTTTTCTCTCCTGGGGGGGGGGGCTAAAACCCTAACCCCCACCCCCTTGCTGCGGAAGAAAACTAAATTTCGAGACAAAAAATGTGGCGTGGAAAGCACAGAACACAACTACCAAAGGTAAGAGAAAGTTGTGTGCTGTGCGAACAGTCACGCCCGATTTTTGTTCTACATAGCGTAAATAAATGAACAAAAAAACAAAAACAAAAAAAAAACATTTCCCTTCTTAAATATAACGAATACAAATGAATCTAAATTAATACATAACAGTTGCCTGTTACAACATCTCTTTGTCAATAAATAATAATTTTATTTATTTATTTATTTATTTTTTATAAAAGAAGAAGGCGTAAATAATATTACAAAGGAGGAAAGGGCTAAAAAAACAATCAAACAAAGCATTCGATTTCACTTGATTTGATCTTCCCACCCACGTAGCGATCGTCCTCGTTTACTAATCAGGTCGCTTATTGAGAGAGAGAGAGACTCTACTAGGAAAACAAAAACCCGGAGCTCCGCTTAAGAGAAATTTTGAAATGAGGGCATTTTATTTAATGTGTCACTTACAACACTTTTCGGCAATCGAAAAAACTGAAAAGTGCATCAGTAAAATATTAGTACTCTTTGGCCGCTTCTGTTTAAAAGCTTATTTTCACGCCCCAGGTGGGTGTGTAACTTAAATATAAAATTTCGACCCCTTCTAGCTCAATTCCTCCGTACTTAAAATTGAACACACACACACACACACACACACACACACACACAGTCAGACAGACCATGTC
>JAKCPI010016424.1:0-26556 GCA_023213315.1 Euborellia annulipes | reverse complement strand
CAGGATAACAATTTTTTATTTACAAACATACACAATTAAAATATCCAATAGACTTTTCAGAACAGTTTATACCAGTTCAAGCAAGCTAAGAATTGTCTACCCTTTTGCATGAGAAAACTAATGAATTAATACTAAAACTTCTCTCCAACTATTGTCTACTGATGCTTTGTGGGGGGGGGCTTTCTTTTTTCTAAAATAAACCACCTGTGTACAGGGCCGGTTCTAGACATTTTTTTTACTTTTAAGTGAACACTACTTTGTCGGCCCCCACCTCAAGAATAATAATCGTGTAAAAATTAAATTTTCAATGTCCATCAAAGCTAATCCATTCAATCGTTCTTAAAATATGTTTGATCATAAATAATTCTTTATTTCTTCTAATTTTGAAAAATCCCACTCAGAATCCGGCCATTGACACTGGAAGAGGGAGAAGTATACTTGAGCTTACAAAAACGTTAGCTAATGAATCCCCATAGCCATTTTTTGTGAAGAAGACTTTGCCCGGAGAAAGGCCAACCTAGGTGCAAATATTTGGAGCCCTTTGAAGAGATCATTTCCATCAATGTCATCTTTCAACACAGGATCAAGATTTGCACATCCCCTCTTCAATGTGCGTGTGGTTAGTTTTTTGCATTTCAGATTATGTATACAAAATTGCGGTTAGTTTTTGCATTTTTATACTTCTGGGGTCCCACTGATTATGTGTACAAAATTTGGTTGAGTTTGGTAAATGGTCAAGATTTTCATTTTTGAACCTCGACCACCCCCCTCCATTTTGGGTGGTTAGTTTTTGCATTTTTATACTTCTGGGGACCCACTGATTATGTATACAAAATTTGGTTGAGTTTGCTCAAACGACCTAGATTTTCAATTTTTAACCCCCCCCCCCCCCTCCACCCGCCTTAATTTTGGGTCGATATGCACCAAGTTCTAATCAGCTCTTAATCTCAATGGACCAAAACTATGTGTGAAATTTGGTTTTGATATTCTCACTAGTTTTTGAGCTAGCTCGTCCACAAAAATTTGGTAACTCACAGACTAACTAACAGACATTTTGACAAAACAATTATTATCTCGAAAAATATAATTTATTCGATGTTCACTTATTAGGGCTTTTTTGTAGAGAGAAATGCCATGGTTTCGCTCAATTTTTTTAATCAAAATAGTTTCAGCCGTTTTTGAGATATTTCGAAAAAAACGAAGGAAAAAAATACCCTGTATGGTAAAGTAATAATAATAGCACATTAGATCTCAATACTTTTTTTGGCAAACGGTTTTTATTAATCAAACTTGGCCTTTTTTTATGAAGATCTTTTTCGATTTCTCACTTTATTAGTGATTCAAGTTATTACACTATGTCAAATTTTAGCATTCTAGTGTCGTTGAATTTTCACTATTAGTTAATTTAGCTCATAAGTTTCACTCCTTCATTTAAGATGCTGAGGAAGGAAAAGTTTCGTTTTTTGATTTTCTTCTTTATCAAGAAAAGCTCTACCAGAATGTCAAATTTCACCAATCTAGAGTCATTAAATGTTAATTTAGCTTATAACTTTCACCCCTTCACTTTATGTCCTGAAGAAAGAAATGTTTCAGTTTTGCAATTTCACTTTTTATTAATGTACCGAATTCTACCAACATGCCAAGTTTTAGAATTCCAGTGTGAGTATATTTTCACTGTATGTTAATTTAGACTATAAAATTGACCCCTTCATTTCAGAAGGGAAAGTTTCGGTTTCTCAATTACCTTCTTTATTAATGTGTCAAGCTTTACCAGTATGCCAAATTTCAGCATTCTAGGCTCATTTAATTTTTACAAAATGTTATTTAACTCTATAACTTTCACCCCTTCATTTTAGGTCCTGAAGAAGTGAAAGTTTCGATTTTTGGATTTTTCCCATTAATTGTACACCAAATTCTACCAGCTTGCCAAATTTCAGCATTCTAGGATCAGCGGAAGTACTCTAGAATTTTGATGAGTGAGTGAGCAAAAAAGCCTATATTTGGCTTCTTGTAACTTGGACGGTATAAGCAGTAGAAATATGAAATTTTGTAATTTAGTTAAGCTTATGGACCAGTATTGTGGAAAAAGATTTCAGCCATGCAGAGGTTTCCAGTACGAAGTTACAGATGCGTCAAAATGGCCTGAGTTGTTTCCTGTAAAGGATAGTCTGGCAGAGCACGCACCCCCGTTCGAATCGAACTTGGCTGGGGCACTGCCCCCGTGCCCCCAGATTTGTTGTTCCATTCGTCATTACCACCTGTAACTTACAATATTGAACAGAATCGACCCATAAATAGTAATAGTTATTCATGGTACAAATGTGTTTCATTGCAAATATAAATATTAAATTATATTGTTAAGAAAGGTCTAAATATAATAGTTTTTGGAAATTTTATTTAATTAAAAAAGTCTTTGAATTTGAAAAGGTCTAATTAGTTAGTAATGAAGGGTAAATATCTTTTGGGCAGTTTATACAAGAATTTTATTCTTTGAGAAAGAAGGCTTTGAAACTCCATTGTCTATGGCTCGATGCTCTAATACAGCGGTCGGAAAACCGGGGTAAATTACCCCAAATGGGGTAACAATGAAACTATCGGGGGTAATAAGGACATTTTTAAAATTTTCTATTTTATAAACTATTATAGTATTTTTACTTTGATAGCAGAGGACTGTATTCAAATTGCGCTCACGTCAACAAGTCCTAATTTTGAAGTCATTTTAACGAAAATGAAACAACATCATTTTTCTAAAACGTAAAAGCGTTTGATTTTTTTTTTAATAAATAATTTAAAAAACAGATAAATAAATAAGTAGACAGAAAGTTGCCGTAGTCAAGGAATAAAAAATAAATAAATAAATAGGCAGGAAACCACAATGGTGAAGAAAAATAAATATTTGACTGGGAATATAGGCTACTGGGTAAAATATTAAATAAATAGATCAACGCTGAAAAAGGGTTGGGCTAGGGCATCTCTCGAGAAGGAATCAATTAGGTGGTCATTATTATTAGCCGTCACGATACATCTGGCAATCGGCGATAGCATTCCGGGTCGCTCCGAGTAAAAACTCTCGAACCGTCTCAAACCATTATGTTAATGTTAATGTTTACAATTTTTATTTACTTGGAGATAGTTTTCATGTAAATTCCAATTAATTCAATAAATAATATACATTTACCTTGTTTTGTTTTTTGCTTTTCAGAATGTAGGGGTAACAGCAACCCACCCAAAAATATTTTGGGGTAATGGCTATTAAAGTTCCCCGACCTCTGCTCTAATAAGTCTAGAATATTCTACCTACAATAAATAAGGAAACCATTTATTTCAAAAATATTATCAAATCAAAAACATTATTTGACAAAACATTGATTTATCTATTCAAGAGAAAAATAATTCAATAGTATATCAAATAAATACATGAATTCAAAAAATAAAATAAAAATAAGAATGTTTACCACCTTTGGGCCCTTTACGTATTTACCGCCGAGGGCTATAGACCCCAATAGCCCCCCGGTTAAGCCGACACTGATTCTGGGACGATTGCTTTCATTTTAATGTTTAGCTGGATGATTTGAAATGGATTGACCCTATTCCAAAAACTGTCATTAACTATGTGAATATGTGTCTGTATCAAGCAGAGGTGAACCTCATTGATTTCTCTTTATGATTAATAACTCTTTGAATGTTCCTCCATGGGAGATAAATAGCTTAGTACCTGGAGCCACTAAGCGATGCACGGTAACCCCTGACCCCCCCCCCCTCCCGAAATAACACACCTCGCCCCCACCACGGCACCCCCCACTCCGCCCCACCCCAACCGCGCCTCCAACCCCGGATCCCCCACAATTGCACCCCACCTCCTGCACCTCCCACATCCACCAATCCCCGCACCCAGTTTTTGCATTTCAAGCTTTCTAGTGGTCCACATATTATGTGTATAATATTTGTTTGCTCGTACACCAATTTGCCCACCACATTCGTTCATATTGATAAACATGTGTTTTTGTTGAGATTCATTTTATAAATATACCTTCAGTAGAAATAAATTAGATTAAAGTCAGTAAATTTCAGGTATAAGCATTGAGAGAGAGAGAGACCACGAGTAACACCCACCACTCAAGACAAAATCCTAAATAAAATATTTGCCACTAGCTGTACCGGGAGTGCCAGAGGCACGCCTGTTCCAGCTAGGCCCTCAGGGCGAGGGCGTCTCGTGATTGAAGTATTAGCTGTCCAACATTGATTACCTTTTATGAAAATTGTTTTTTTTTTTTTTTTTAAATATAGGGATTTCTTGGTTGACTTTGACCATTTAAAGAAAGAGTACCTGGAGCCACCGAGCGATGCACGGTAACCCCTGGACTTAACCCTAAAGGCGGCATAATCTTAAATCCGGCCCTTCAAATAGATTTATAACATATCCAAAATTTGTTTTTTCGGTTTCTTCTCGCTCTATACTGAGCAAAGCTAAAATCTTCTTTTTTTTTGACCCAGTGTAGCCATTAAATAGGAAAGTATTCGTTTTAACTTACTGAAAGATTTCTCGCAACTTGCCATGGATATTGCAATAGTAAATTATCATAATCTGAATTGAAATGCGCAGATTCGGTAAGACGCTCTCATATCCATAGTGAGCAATGAATTCTTAATTGAATATGAATTATATTCTTGGTTGATTTTATCTTTTAAATTTAATAATTTGTGAATTTTGCGGCTCCTGTTAATGGGGCCCGGGCCATATCCCCTAATTTCCCAACACTAGATACGCCACTACACAAGACGCAGGGAATTTTAAATTGAATTTAGAAAATTATACATTTCACAGAAATCTACCAAATGTGGGAATAAATCTTGCAAGTCTATTACCATTCTCTTTTCTTAGGAATATTACTTTCTGCAACATTAGATTGAAATATAAAATGTCCTGAATCTATGTTGCCAATTTATAGATTTTTTCTACCTATTCAGCCCTTTCATGAGTACCTTGAGAATTTAATTTTATTGGAATACAAAATTCTTCAATTATGTGCCTATGGATATATTTAATATTGCATGAATTCAAAATTGGAGGGACGTTTTACGTTGACTGCCCTGACATCTGGTGGGTTTATTGAATTTGGCATTATTTCATCTAAGGACACCAACATTTCTCATTATCTTTTTTTTATGTCATTTCACTTATATAGTTTTATTAAATTAACTCCATTCATTATTATAATCATATAACTGTTTGTTTGATTTTGAAGAAATTATATCAATTATGGCTGATATTGAAAACTTGGAACAGAAATTTCCGATTTATACAGGTTAGTTTCCTCCTTTGTCATGGAATATAAATAAAATGTTTTTTTTATTTATTAAATAATTAATTGTTATCTATATTGACCATTGTTAATTTTTTATTATTGATTTCAATTAAACAGTTTAATAAGAAAAATTTCATTCTTGCCTCGAATGGATCAGAATCCAATGCAGGTTTTAAAAATCTTGAACAGATTATACATATTTAATCAATTTTTGTTTATATATTAATTTTATTCTTTTGGGTTATTTTGGCTTTAAATAAAAAAATAAATTTGTTTAATTATAATGAAATGTTCTGTTTCAATATTCCGTATAATTATCTGGAGCCACGGGGTCAGTTCCGCAGCCAAGCTCGATTCGAGCAAACATTTTTTATATATTTTAACTAATCTTGTCTGCCAAGTAAGAATAAAAATGTTCAATATCCACCGAATGAAAAATAATATTTATAATCAATAAAAGACTGATGATGAAGGCCAAGCCTTCGAAACTATAGTCTCCAACAAATAAATAATATATATGTGAGTATGTTTATTTACATCAAGCAGAGGACAACCCCTTTGTTTCTCTTTATGAAAAAAATAAAACCGACTTCAAAAAATTAAATGCAACAAATAAAATCCACTAAAAGGCATAAAATAATTATTATCTTATTTAGTTACAACTAAACGACGAAATATTAACATGAAATTACTTTTTGAAGTCGGTGCCAAACATATACCTTTTATGAATCGCACTCGACGGAACTTACTTAGTACGTTTGGAGGGTACGCTCGCTTATAGGTATAGTTTGTGTAAGAGGGGGGGGGGCGACTTAAAAAAGTAATTTCATGTTAATATTTCGTCGTTTAGTTGTAACTAAATAAGATAATAATTATTTTATGCCTTTTAGTGTATTTTATTTGTTTCATTTAATTTTTTGAAGTCGGTTTTATTTTTTTCTTAAAAATTATTTTTATTTTTCTCTTTTTAGTGATATTATTAGTGATCATATCATCAGAACTTGACCAAATTAATATGGCACCATCCCTAAGATACCCCCTTTCCAATAAAAAAAGAATCATCGAAATCGGTTCATAAACAAAGAAGTTTGGCACGAACAAACCTAACAAAAAAGGTCTAATACCAATGAAAAAACAACGGGACCATCGGAAGCTAGACTGAACCCGATGCAAAAAAAATTAGAATTGCAAAGAAGTTAGGCCTGAACATACCTAACAAAAAAGGTCTAACACTAAAAAAAAAAAATAGTCGAATAGAGAACCTCCTCCTTTTTTGAAGTCGGTTAAAAATATAGATGAATGTACCGGGGGGGGGGGGGGCTGCGACCCTCCCCGCCCCTGGACCTATCCTAGTTACACCCTGCTCAGATGGAAACCATTTCAGCTCCTGATTTAACAATTCGTACAGATAAAGTCTCCACATTTTATGAATTAGAGTGGATTGAATCAGAATCCATTGGTTTCAACAGAAACTTTGGAGTTAACAGACGTGATTCAACACCCAGAAACTTTCTATCCAATCGTTAATACAGCCCTACATATTTTATTGGCTTTGCCTTATTCTACAGTTACTAGTGAAGGGACGTTTATGAGGTTGAAGTTTTGACAAACTGCAATTTTTTCCAAAACATCCCAGTTTTTCCTTCATAAAATGGAAACCACTCATCCTAGAAATTTGATTCCTATCTTATTCGCTAGGAAATTTTGTTGACTTGAACGTTTTGAACCACTTTTTTGCTGGATAAAAAAGTTTTTCAAGTAAACGTTCAAGTCAACAAAATTTTCTAGAATAAGATAGGAATCAAATTTCTAGGATGAGTGGTTTCCATTTTATGAAGGAAAAACTGCGATTTTTTGCAAAAAAATTTCCAGTTTTTCAAACTTTCAACCTCATTGCGGCATGGGTTACCATTATCCAATTAAGATGAAACTTTGAAATAGTTATCGTTGTACGCGAAATTTAAAGAGCTTTTAATAGGTTTATTATGCTATTAATCTATATTTTGAAAATAATTTTACTTGTATATTTTTAATTGTTAGCAATACTTACTTTATTTTACTCTAATAAATGGATCTGCTTCGCTTGGTGGGTGTAACTCAGGGTGATTCTCTTTGTCTTAAATTGGTTCCTATGAATTTACTGATTTTAAATTGAAATTTATGGATATTATAAAAAAAAATAAAAAAATAAGAAAAATAAAAATAAAAGGATGATTGAAATACTAGAGGGGTTGAAGTGAGTTTGGGAAGGGTAGGTAAGGGGATTTAACGACTAAAGGAGGGGAATTAAATTTTTCTTTAAGGTGGTACTCGAAAGAATGATAAAAAACAGAGATTAATATATGACAATTTATTTATAGTAGCAGTTGGAAAATTAATTTATATAAAAAAACAAACAAAATGAAATGTGTAAATTTAGAATTGATTCAAGATTATTGGACTTGCGCTGATGTTCAGATGGTGAGCAGGTATTATCGCAATGGGTGCGAATCCAATCAGCTGTAGAACGGAGGTATGGCTCGTCTTTCGGTATGGTGACCAAGCAGGAGGTGGTCACGCAGGTGTCCAGCTATAATTCCAATCCGTCTTAAAGATGACGCCGGTCCACCACGTGTAGAACACAACAATGGTACTCTCTTGGGCGCAGGATGTGAAGAATGAGCAATATATTATCTTGATATATATATAAACAGTGAGAGAGCAGCACGAGTAGCAATATTCAACAGTATCGGGAGCAATACAATATCACCTGAATAGTGATAATATATATATAATTGTTGCGTAGTATATTAAGTAAATAATATATCATATAAGTATAGAAATATGTAGTAATGGCTGTCGATTCTATTGATATATGGTAATATAATGTTGATTCTAATGATATGTAGTAATATATGTTTATTATAATGATGTGTAGAATATATGATATGTAGTAATATAAAAATATGAGCTCTCTCTCTTTTACGAGGCTCTCCCTCTCTCCCCTGTGCTTCTATTTGAGATCATGTGGTCGCATCTGACATTCTGATTGGCGGATCGAATTTTTCTTCTTTCTCCTTGATTCACTTTTTGCTTGGCTTTGTCTGAGATCTTAATCTCCTCTAATTGTTGTTTCTTGAAATATATCCCAAAATATACATTTCATTATGAATTTAAAAATAAAAAAACATTGATGATGATGAAAAATTAATCGAATTGGGCTTTTTTTTATACATGTATTTTTGTTGGGATATAAATATATATAAAGAAAATCTCATTCGAATCAAGTCTGTATGAGTTCATTTATATTCAGCTGGGCTCGATTTTAGCTCGCTAGTGTCCATGGGGGCCTTAAACATTTATATCTAACTAAAAATTGCATTATTATCTTTTTCAGGGCCACATTTCTTGTGCGGTGATTGTCTTACGAATTTTATTAGTGAAGAATTTCTCAACAAACATCAAAAGAAATGTATACATAGGAAATTACATTTAATTTTAAAAATAAAACTTCAATTGAGACGAAATACATCAGCTGATGGTAAGTTCATTTATTTGATTAACAACCTTGGGAGAATTCTTCAAATTCTAATTTAGATGAAAATAGGCCTCTCTCCTTTTGTCCTCCATCTCGGAGACCATTAGGACATTTGAGAGATAAAACTTTTTAAGATTTTATTTCTTTTAATTTTCATTGATTAATGAATGCAAAATTATAATTCCTTAGCAAACTACAAACTACTTATCCTACGATATTATTAAATGATTTCACAATTAAAAATAACAATAGTAATCCTGAGTGGGTGAAATCCTCTGACATATATATTTAATTATCTACTCAAATCTTTGATTAAATTGACCATGAAAGTTTCTTTTTGCCGAGAGTAGCAGAATTTTTATAAATTATAGGAATCAATAAAAGAGTGTATTTTCTGCTCGGAAAATAATCTTTATAAATAAATTAAAAAAATTATTTTTCCAGCAGAAGACACACTCTTTTATTGTCTCCTATAATTTAAATGGACCTTATTCATCTAAGGCCCTTGGCTCACGGGGCGTAATGCGTAAGAGATGAGTTATCGGGGAAATTTTTTCACTCCATTTGGATTATTGGTTCCAATCTTCTCATAAACAGCTTCTCGAATATCTTCGAGAAGATCGGAAGTAGACTGATTGGTCTATATGATTTTAGATCCTCAGCTCTTTTTTCCGCGTTATTTCTTTTAATATCTTCCCAGAAATTAGATCGTGCCCAGGCGATTTCTTGGGGTTGGTCTCTTTTCTGATTAGCTCAAAAATTTCTGAGGGCTTGAATTTTTTAATGGGAAGATCCATTTGGAAAGGAGAGGTGAGAAATTTTTTGATTTCTTCATCTGACTGGCTAATGTTGGAGGGGAATGGTTGGAAAGTGGAGGATAGGTGCAGGGCAAATTCATGAGCTTTTTCTTCATCACACCCAGCCCAGTCATTTGTTAATTTTCTGATTGGACGGAATTATTTTTTTTTTTTTTTTAAGCTTTCCATAAGGAATAGACAGTCTTTTCATTTGCGGATAGGTTTTTAAGATCAGATATAGATATAGATTGCTTTTAAAATGTTTATAATTTTTTATTTTTTTATTGTCTAATCTCATCTCCAAGACAATCTGTATCATTGTATATTTTTAAAATAAATATTTGTTTAAAGTTGCTCTCATAATTTTTTAGAAGCAACTTAACTAGAAACATTTCATTACCATCGATAAAGGGAGAATTTCTCCTGAAATGTTTGGCTTTTTAATAAAAAACGTTTTCGATCGTTTTACAAACGAGTTTTTCATTTGAATTTTACAAAAAAACAATCAAGAAACTTTAACATAGTTACATATTTGTATTGAACACTAAATAAATAATTTTTGCTTCTCTCTATTGCAATTCTTTTGTCGCAACAATCAGCCGACAATGAAAATTCCTTTCTAAGTACGGATGCACCCGTTTTCTCAGAGTCCTTCTTTTCATCCGTCCATACCAATGAAACATAACAAGAGAAGTTCCTCATTACTTGAATCGCTGCTTAACACTGCTCATTCTAAAAACTTGAAGAAGAGAGGTTTGTACCTTCTCGCTTGTAGACTCCGAGATGACTGCACAATAAAAATCGCCCCTTGAGCGAAGGGCCTAACCATTTTTTAAAATATAAACGATATAAAGCCCGAAGTATTTCTTAAAATTTTTTCAAAAAATCACACTATTCTTTAGAAATAAAATACTTAATTGTTGTATTAATTATAAAAATATCAAAACTACAATAAACTTTATTGCTCTATATTGAATTTCAATCTCTAAATTAATCTCATCAATACATTTATTTTTTTTCCAGATAATCGAACTAAGAATGAAACTGAAGATTATTTCTGTGAAGAATGTTTATCTGGATTCCTATCATTGGCTGATTTCGAACGCCATATACAGGAAGGCCATTCAGAAGAAGTACTCTTCGCAAGTCATCTGAGCGATCGGAAATACGGTGCTGAAATTAAATCGGAACCCCTTAATGCCATGATTCCTCAGAGCGAGAAGGCTTCTAAACTGACCTTACATCCATATAATGCCGCCAAACGGTCTTTACAATGTTCTAACGATCAAGAAAAATTGAAATCAAAACAAACTAATCAATGTTTGGGAACTCATTCTATTAACAAGCATACAGGCCAAAAGCCTTTCGTCTGTGATCAATGCGAGAAGGGTTTCTCACAAAAGGGTGATCTCAAAAAGCATTTACGTATTCATACGGGCGAAAAGCCTTTCGTCTGTGATCAATGCGAGAAGGGTTTCTCACAAAAGGGTGATCTCAAAAAGCATTTACGTATTCATACGGGCGAAAAGCCTTTCGTCTGTGATCAATGCGAGAAGGGTTTCTCACAAAAGGGTAATCTCAAAAGGCATTTACTTATTCATACGGGCGAAAAGCCTTTCGTCTGTGATCAATGCGAGAAGGGTTTCTCACAAAAGGGTGATCTCAAAAGGCATTTACGTATTCATACGGGCGAAAAGCCTTTCGTCTGTGATCAATGCGAGAAGGGTTTCTCACAAAAGGGTGATCTCAAAAAGCATTTACGTATTCATACAGGCGAAAAGCCTTTCGTCTGTGATCAATGCGAGAAGGGTTTCTCACAAAAGAGTAATCTCAAAAGGCATTTACTTATTCATACAGGCGAAAAGCCTTTCGTCTGTGATCAATGCGAGAAGGGTTTCTCAAATAAGGGTGATCTCAAAAAGCATTTACGTATTCATACGGGCGAAAAGCCTTTCGTCTGTGATCAATGCGAGAAGGGTTTCTCACAAAAAGGTAATCTCAAAAGCATTTACGTATTCATACAGGCGAAAAGCCTTTCGTCTGTGATCACTGCGAGAAGGGTTTCTCACAAAAGGGTGATCTCAAAAGCCATTTACTTATTCATACGGGCGAAAAGCCTTTCGTCTGTGATCAATGCGAGAAGGGTTTCTCAAAAAAGGGTGATCTCAAAAAGCATTTACGTATTCATACGGGCGAAAAGCCTTTCGTCTGTGATCAATGCGAGAAGGGTTTCTCAGTAAAAGGATGATCTCAAAACGCATTTACGTATTCATACAGGCGAAAAGCCTTTCGTCTGTGATCAATGCGAGAAGGGTTTCTCACAAAAGGGTCATCTCAAAAAGCATTTACGTATTCATACGGGCGAAAAGCCTTTCGTCTGTGATCAATGCGAGAAGGGTTTCTCACAAAAGAGTGATCTCAAAAAGCATTTACGTATTCATACGGGCGAAAAGCCTTTCGTCTGTGATCACTGCGATAAAGGTTTTTCACAAAAAGTTAATCTCAAAAGGCATATGAAAATCCACTCCTAGAAAATGGACTCTATTGCTTCTATTTCAAATAACTAAATTAAATAAAACACAGAAATGGCCAACAGATAGATGAGGTTGCCCAGATAATTCCAAGGCAATTAAATTCGAAGCAGTTGAAACTGATCTCTGACGACCAACAGTCATTTCGATTCAACCTTTGTGTCTAGTGAAACTATTTGTACTTCATCCCTTGTGTATATTGTATGCTTCTTTTTCTTGAAAATTAAACAAGTCTACTCTCTGACATGTTTGAATATTTATTTTCCCCAAATTTGTCCCGTTTAGATCTTAACTTACTTTTTCAATTATATTCATTCTTTATAATAAAATATAACTCATTACTCGTTAAGTATATATGAAATAATTACTTGGCGAGCGCATTCGCTTGCAAATACTCTCAAAGTCTTAACGTTTTAGAAAGATTACATTACACATACTAACCCCTTATCTTAGTATGAGAAAATTTAACATCAAATCGTATTGAACGTTCAATGTTACTTAGATACACACTTGAATGTATAAAATTCATTCGTGAGCCAAGTTTGAATTTCAGTTATCAATTTTAATACAAAACTCTTTTTTGAAAATATTATTAATAGCAATAATAACGAAAATTTAAGATACATATTTAATGTCTTATCCGAATATACTAAGGAAATATTATCAGTTCACAATATTCATGCCACTTTTAAACCAGCCAATTCACTCGCGTTTATTTTTTCAAAATTCAAATATAGAGGTCCTCTCTTATTTCAAAATATATATTTTATTTTTATTTTTTGATTGAAGATAACACAGATTTTTTTGCAACGAAATTTTCTCTGGAGAGAGACGGACTGGTAGAAATTTTAATTGAAAGTAATGGAAGGCAGCCCAGAGGTAGTGAGGAAAGAAAAAATTAACACATATAAAATAAGGTGTAATTTATTGGAATCCTTCCTCCTTTCCTTTCAAACCGACGTTTCGGAGGATTTTCCCTCCTTCTTCAGGGTTTCAAAGGGTCAATGAATGAAACAAATAAAATGTTTCCTTCTTCTCTCTGAACACTACTGTGGAGAGAAGAAGGAAACATTTTATTTGTTTCATTCATTGACCCTTTGAAACCCTGAAGAAGGAGGGAAAAATCCTCCGAAACGTCGGTTTGAAAGGAAAGGAGGAAGGATTCCAATAAATTACACCTTATTTTATATGTGTTAATTTTTTCTTTCCTCACTACCTCTGGGCTGCCTTCCATTACTTTCAATTAATAACACAGATTTTTTTTTACTTTTTATGATGTCATATAACGGCTTTTCGAACACTTACATGCCATTCATCATCAGGATAACAATTTTTTATTTACAAACATACACAATTAAAATATCCAATAGAGTTTTCAGATCAGTTTATACCAGTTCAAGCAAGCTAAGAATTGTCTACCCGTTTGCATGAGAAAACTAATGAATTAATACTAAAACTTCTCTCCAACTATTGTCTACTGATGCTTTGTGGGGGGGGGCTTTCTTTTTTCTAAAATAAACCACCTGTGTACAGGGCCGGTTCTAGACATTTTTTTACTTTTAAGTGAACACTATTTTGTCGGCCCCCACCTCAAGAATAATAATCGTGTAAAAATTAAATTTTCAATGTCCATCAAAGCTAATCCATTCAATCGTTCTTAAAATATGTTTGATCATAAATAATTCTTTATTTCTTCTAATTTTGAAAAATCCCACTCAGAATCCGGCCATTGACACTGGAAGAGGGAGAAGTATACTTGAGCTTACAAAAACGTTAGCTAATGAATCCCCATAGCCATTTTTTGTGAAGAAGACTTTGCCCGGAGAAAGGTCAACCTAGGTGCAAATATTTGGAGCCCTTTGAAGAGATCATTTCCATCAATGTCATCTTTCAACACAGGATCAAGATTTGCACATCCCCTCTTCAATGTGCGTGTGGTTAGTTTTTTGCATTTCAGATTATGTATACAAAATTGCGGTTAGTTTTTGCATTTTTATACTTCTGGGGTCCCACTGATTATGTATACAAAATTTGGTTGAGTTTGGTAAATGGTCAAGATTATCATTTTTTGAACCTCGACCCCCCCCCCTCCATTTTGGGTGGTTAGTTTTTGCATTTTTATACTTCTGGGGACCCACTGATTATGTATACAAAATTTGGTTGAGTTTGCTCAAACGACCTAGATTTTCAATTTTTAACCCCCCCCCCCTCCACCCGCCTTAATTTTGGGTCGATATGCACCAAGTTCTAATCAGCTCTTAATCTCAATGGACCAAAACTATGTGTGAAATTTGGTTTTGATATTCTCACTAGTTTTTGAGCTAGCTCGTCCACAAAAATTTCGTAACTCACAGACTAACTAACAGACATTTTGACAAAACAATTATTATCTCGAAAAATATAATTTTGTCGATGTTCACTTATTAAGGCTTTTTTGTAGAGAGAAATGCCATGGTTTCGCTCAATTTTTTTAATCAAAATAGTTTCAGCCGTTTTTGAGATATTTCGAAAAAAACGAAGGAAAAAAATACCCTGTATGGTAAAGTAATAATAATAGCACATTAGATCTCAATACTTTTTTTGGCAAACGGTTTTTATTAATCAAACTTGGCCTTTTTTTATGAAAATCTTTTTCGATTTCTCACTTTAGTAGTGATTCAAGTTATTACACTATGTCAAATTTTAGCATTCTAGTGTCGTTGAATTTTCACTGTTAGTTAATTTAGCTCATAAGTTTCACTCCTTCATTTAAGATGCTGAGGAAGGAAAGTTTCGTTTTTTGATTTTCATCTTTATCAAGAAAAGCTCTACCAGAATGTCAAATTTCACCAATCTAGAGTCATTAAATGTTAATTTAGCTTATAACTTTCACCCCTTCACTTTATGTCCTGAAGAAAGAAATGTTTCAGTTTTGCAATTTCACTTTTTATTAATGTACCGAATTCTACCAACATGCCAAGTTTTAGAATTCCAGTGTGAGTATATTTTCACTGTATGTTAATTTAGACTATAAAATTGACCCCTTCATTTCAGAAGGGAAAGTTTCGGTTTCTCAATTACCTTCTTTATTAATGTGTCAAGCTTTACCAGTATGCCAAATTTCAGCATTCTAGGCTCATTTAATTTTTACAAAATGTTATTTAAGTCTATAACTTTCACCCCTTCATTTTAGGTCCTGAAGAAGTGAAAGTTTCGATTTTTGGATTTTTCCCATTAATTGTACACCAAATTCTACCAGCTCTCCAAATTTCAGCATTCTAGGATCAGCGGAAGTACTCTAGAATTTTGATGAGTGAGTGACAAAAAAGCCTATATTTGGCTTCTTGTAACTTGGACGGTATAAGCAGTAGAAATATGAAATTTTGTAATTTAGTTAAGCTTATGGACCAGTATTTTGGAAAAAGATTTCAGCCATGCAGAGGTTTCCAGTACGAAGTTACAGATGCGTCAAAATGGCCTGAGTTGTTTCCTGTAAAGGATAGTCTGGCAGAGCACGCACCCCCGTTCGAATCGAACGTGGCTGGGGCACTGCCCCCCGTGCCCCCAGATTTGTTGTTCCATTCGTCATTACCACCTGTAACTTACAATATTGAACAGAATCGACCCATAAATAGTAATAGTTATTCATGGTACAAATGTGTTTCATTGCAAATATAAATATTAAATTATATTGTTAAGAAAGGTCTAAATATAATAGTTTTTGGAAATTTTATTTAATTAAAAAAGTCTTTGAATTTGAAAAGGTCTAATTAGTTAGTAATGAAGGGTAAATATCTTTTTGGGCAGTTTATACAAGAATTTTATCCTTTGAGAAAGAAGGCTTTGAAACTCCATTGTCTATGGCTCGATGCTCTAATACAGCGGTCGGAAAACCGGGGTAAATTACCCCAAATGGGGTAACAATGAAACTATCGGGGGTAATAAGGACATTTTTAAAATTTTCTATTTTATAAACTATTATAGTATTTTTACTTTGATAGCAGAGGACTGTATTCAAATTGCGCTCACGTCAACAAGTCCTAATTTTGAAGTCATTTTAACGAAAATGAAACAACATCATTTTTCTAAAACGTAAAAGCGTTTGATTTTTTTTTTTTAATAAATAATTTAAAAAACAGATAAATAAATAAGTAGACAGAAAGTTGCCGTAGTCAAGGAATAAAAAATAAATAAATAAATAGGCAGGAAACCACAATGGTCAAGAAAAAATAAATATTTGACTGGGAATATAGGCTACTGGGTAAAATATTAAATAAATAGATCAACGCTGAAAAAGGGTTGGGCTAGGGCATCTCTCGAGAAGGAATCAATTAGGTGGTCATTATTATTAGCCGTCACGATACATCTGGCAATCGGCGATAGCATTCCGGGTCGCTCCGAGTAAAAACTCTCGAACCGTCTCAAACCATTATGTTAATGTTAATGTTTACAATTTTTATTTACTTGGAGATAGTTTTCATGTAAATTCCAATTAATTCAATAAATAATATACATTTACCTTGTTTTGTTTTGCTTTTCAGAATGTAGGGGTAACAGCAACCCACCCAAAAATATTTTGGGGTAATGGCTATTAAAGTTCCCCCGACCTCTGCTCTAATAAGTCTAGAATATTCTACCTACAATAAATAAGGAAACCATTTATTTCAAAAATATTATCAAATCAAAAACATTATTTGACAAAACATTGATTTATCTATTCAAGAGAAAAAATAATTCAATAGTATATCAAATAAATACATGAATTCAAAAAATAAAATAAAAATAAGAATGTTTACCACCTTTGGGCCCTTTACGTATTTACCGACGAGGGCTATAGACCCCAATAGCCCCCCGGTTAAGCCGACACTGATTCTGGGACGATTGCTTTCATTTTAATGTTTAGCTGGATGATTTGAAATGGATTGACCCTATTCCAAAAACTGTCATTAACTATGTGAATATGTGTCTGTATCAAGCAGAGGTGAACCTCATTGATTTCTCTTTATGATTAATAACTCTTTGAATGTTCCTCCATGGGAGATAAATAGCTTAGTACCTGGAGCCACTAAGCGATGCACGGTAACCCCCCTGACCCCCCCCCCCCCCCGAAATAACACACCTCGCCCCCACCACGGCACCCCCACTCCGCCCCACCCCAACCGCGCCTCCAACCCCGGATCCCCCCACAATTGCACCCCACCTCCTGCACCTCCCACATCCACCAATCCCCGCACCCAGTTTTTGAAGTTCAAGCTTTCTAGTGGTCCACATATTATGTGTATAATATTTGTTTGCTCGTACACCAATTTGCCCACCACATTCGTTCATATTGATAAACATGTGTTTTTGTTGAGATTCATTTTATAAATATACCTTCAGTAGAAATAAATTAGATTAAAGTCAGTAAATTTCAGGTATAAGCATTGAGAGAGAGAGAGACCACGAGTAACACCCACCACTCAAGACAAAATCCTAAATAAAATATTTGCCACTAGCTGTACCGGGAGTGCCAGAGGCACGCCTGTTCCAGCTAGGCCCTCAGGGCGGCGTCTCGTGATTGAAGTATTAGCTGTCCAACATTGATTACCTTTTATGAAAATTGTTTTTTTTTTTTTTTTTAAATATAGGGATTTTTCTTGGGTGACTTTGACCATTTAAAGAAAGAGTACCTGGAGCCACCAAGCGATGCACGGTAACCCCTGGACTTAACCCTAAAGGCGGCATAATCTTAAATCCGGCCCTTCAAATAGATTTATAACATATCCAAAATTTGTTTTTTCGGTTTCTTCTCGCTCTATACTGAGCAAAGCTACGTCGCATAATCTTCTTTTTTTTTTGACCCAGTGTAGCCATTAAATAGGAAAGTATTCGTTTTAACTTACTGAAAGATTTCTCGCAACTTGCCATGGATATTGCAATAGTAAATTATCATAATCTGAATTGAAATGCGCAGATTCGGTAAGACGCTCTCATATCCATAGTGAGCAATGAATTCTTAATTGAATATGAATTATATTCTTGGTTGATTTTATGTTTTAAATTTAATAATTTGTGAATTTTGCGGCTCCTGTTAATGGGGCCCGGGCCATATCCCCTAATTTCCCAACACTAGATACGCCACTACACAAGACACAGGGAATTTTAAATTGAATTTAGAAAATTATACATTTCACAGAAATCTACCAAATGTGGGAATAAATCTTGCAAGTGTATTACCATTCTCTTTTCTTCGGAATATTACTTTCTGCAACATTAGATTGAAATATAAAATGTCCTGAATCTATGTTGCCAATTTATAGATTTTTTCTACCTATTCAGCCCTTTCATGAGTACCTTGAGAATTTAATTTTATTGGAATACAAAATTCTTCAATTATGTGCCTATGGATATATTTAATATTGCATGAATTCAAAATTGGAGGGACGTTTTACGTTGACTGCCCTGACATCTGGTGGGTTTATTGAATTTGGCATTATTTCATCTAAGGACACCAACATTTCTCATTATCTTTTTTTATGTCATTTCACTTATATAGTTTTATTAAATTAAATCTCCATTCATTTTTATAATCATTTAACTGTTTGTTTGATTTTGAAGAAATTATATCAATTATGGCTGATATTGAAAACTTGGAACAGAAATTTCCGATTTATACAGGTTAGTTTCCTCCTTTGTCATGGAATATAAATAAAATGTTTTTTTATTTATTAAATAATTAATTGTTATCTATATTGACCATTGTTAATTTTTTATTATTGATTTCAATTAAACAGTTTAATAATAGAAAAAGTTCATTCTTGCCTCGAATGGATCAGAATCCAATGCAGGTTTTAAAAATCTTGAACAGATTATACATATTTAATCAATTTTTGTTTATACATATTAATTTTATTCTTTTGGGTTATTTTGGCTTTAAATAAAAAAAATAAATTTGTTTAATTATAATGAACTTCAATATGTTCAGTTTCAATATTCCGTATAATTATCTGGAGCCACGGGGTCAGTTCCGCAGCCAAGCTCGATTCGAGCAAACATTTTTTATATATTTTAACTAATCTTGTCTGCCAAGTAAGAACAAAAATGTTCAATATCCACCGCATGAAAAATAATATTTATAATAAATAAAAGACTGATGATGAAGGCCAAGCCTTCGAAACTATAGTCTCCAACAAATAAATAATATATATGTGAGTATGTTTATTTACATCAAGCAGAGGACAACCCCTTTGTTTCTCTTTATGAAAAAAATAAAACCGACTTCAAAAAATTAAATGCAACAAATAAAATACACTAAAAGGCATAAAATAATTATTAACTTATTTAGTTACAACTAAACGACGAAATATTAACATGAAATTACTTTTTGAAGTCGGTGCCAAACATATACCTTTTATGAATCGCACTCGACGGAACTTACTTAGTACGTTTGGAGGGTACGCTCGCTTATAGGTATAGTTTGTGTAAGAGGGGGGGGGGGGGGGGGGGGCGACTTAAAAAAGTAATTTCATGTTAATATTTCGTCGTTTAGTTGTAACTAAATAAGATAATAATTATTTTATGCCTTTTAGTGTATTTTATTTGTTGCATTTAATTTTTTTGAAGTCGGTTTTATTTTTTCTTAAAAATTATTTTTATTTTTCTCTTTTTAGTGATATTATTAAAGTGATCATATCATCACCAAATTAATATGGCACCATCCCTAAGATACCCCCTTTCCAATAAAAAAAGAATCATCGAAATCGGTTCATAAACAAAGAAGTTTGGCAAACCGAACAAACCTAACAAAAAAGGTCTAATACCAATGAAAAAACAACGGGACCATCGGAAGCTAGACTGAACCCGATGCAAAAAAAATTAGAATTGCAAAGAAGTTAGGCCTGAACATACCTAACAAAAAAGGTCTAACACTAAAAAAAAAAAAATTAGTCGAATAGAGAACCTCCTCCTTTTTTGAAGTCGGTTAAAAATATAGATGAATATACAGACATGCCCCCCCCGACGCGGGGGGGGGGCTGGCGGCCCTCCCTGCCCCTGGACCTATCCTAGTTACACCCTGCTCAGATGGCGACAATTTCAGCTCCTGATTTAAAAATTCGTATAGATAAAGTCTCCACATTTTATGAATTAGAGTGGATTGAGTCAAAAGCCTAGCTGTGGGGTTTTTTGGACAAACAAGAAACTTTGGAGTTAACAGACGTGATTCAACACCCAGAAACTTTCTATCCAATCGTTAATACAGCCCTACATATTTTATTGGCTTTGCCTTATTCTACAGTTACTAGTGAAGGGGCGTTTATGAGGTTGAAGTTTTGACAAACTGCAATTTTTTCCAAAACATCCCAGTTTTTCCTTCATAAAATGGAAACCACTCATCCTAGAAATTTGATTCCTATCTTATTCGCTAGGAAATTTTGTTGACTTGAACGTTTACTTGAACCACTTTTTTGCTGGATAAAAAAGTTTTTCAAGTAAACGTTCAAGTCAACAAAATTTTCTAGGGAATAAGATAGGAATCAAATTTCTAGGATGAGTGGTTTCCATTTTATGAAGGAAAAACTGCGATTTTTTGCAAAAAAAATTTCCAGTTTTTCAAACTTTCAACCTCATTGCGGCATGGGTTACCATTATCCAATTAAGATGAAACTTTGAAATTGTTATCGTTGTACGCGAAATTTAAAGAGCTTTAATTTATCTAAACTTTTTGATTTGGTAAGCCGTTTTAGAGTTATTCAAGAAAAACTGAAAAAACACCGAAATTTGCTAGGACCAGAGAGGTGGGATATAATTATTAGTACCAGATTGACCTTTTTTTTTCTTGTATAATTATGGGCTGACCTTTTACAAATAATTGTTAATCGGCTACTGTCAACCGGAGGAAATTGAAGTCTTTGACCGGGAGAACCGGGAATTTGAATTTTGTTTTTGAGTTGCCGACCTGTAGCGGATTTGCCCCCCCCCCCCTAGGTCAAAAACTGGGTACGCCCATGTGGGCATGTATAATGAAAAACATGCATTGTAAGGCCTGGGGAAACAATGAACAATGTAAGGCCTTCGAAGACAATAAATAAATAGTTTGTCAATAAGTAATTATATTTAGTGAATATTATGCTGGTGGTTATTTTCCATTAGGAGAAGGCCTAATTTGTTAGAACGGAGAGTACACAAAGAATTCGCTGATGATGAGAATCTCACTAGCGTCGACCACGCGCGAAGGTGGGACAGGGGCAAGTGGGGGGCGGATGAAGAGAGCGGTGGAGAGCGCGTGGCGGACGAGAATCGCCAGAGGGGTCTTAGACTTGCAGCAGAGAGAACAGGGGGTGAAATATTTGTGAGTATAGGGTTGATGATTTTATTTGTGTAGGAGAGGGTAAAAGGGGGATGAGATAAAGAGTTAATTTAGTTGTGAAATTTGGGGCTGTTTCGTGGTGACCGATTATTTTTTGGGGGCGAATTATACAGGGCATAAGATCGGGAATCTTACAGCTGTAGGGGTGAGTGTGTGCGCATACGAGGTTTGAGAGGCGATGGCCATCCTATTATGTGAGTGATTACTAAATAACGAAAATAGTTATTTTCGTATTAATAATATAAAATTCATTGTTACCATATATATTTATTTAATTAATTAAATCAATATAACTAATCTACTAATTAATATTCATGTTGCAAATTATTTTGTCCCTATAGATTGCTTATTTAAATAAAAAGGTATAATAATATATAGAGTGTGAAATTAAATAAATATACTTAATATAATAATTAATACAATTCGCAATAAAATTGATTATCACTATATATATTGGTTACTTAAATTAAATAAATATAATTGATATATAATATTATTACCATTTATAAATACTAAATATTTAATATTTTAATAAGACATGTATAATAATATGATAAATAATATTTCATGTATAATAATTGGTGTCATAGTATGCCTATCAATTAAATAAATTGACTGTAAATAATATAATAATATAATATACCTGTATAAATTTAATTGCCTCTACATAATCATTTTAATTATTAAGATAGATATAAATCAACTATCCTATAATATTACTTGTACTCCTGTCCGCTGTGATTGGGGAATCAGTGGGACACTGCCCTCTTAAAGGGAACGCAAGGAACTTACTTACTTAATTGAAGTTACTCTATTCGCGACTCGTTGAATAAATTGATGATTTTAAACTTGTCCTCACAAGAGATTTCACTACTTTTTTGACTAAGAGTTTTAATTAATCGAATTGGGCTTTTTTTATACATGTATTTTTGTTGGGATATAAATATATATAAAGAAAATCTCATTCGAATCGAAGTCTGTATGAGTTCATTTATATTCAGCTGGGCTCGATTTTAGCTCGCTAGTGTCCATGGGGGACTTAAACATTTATATCTAACTAAAAATTGCATTATTATCTTTTTTCAGGGCCACATTTCTTGTGCAGTGATTGTCTTACGAATTTTATTAGTGAAGAATTTCTCAACAAACATCAAAAGAAATGTATACATAGGAAATTACATTTAATTTTAAAAATAAAAATTCAATTGAGACGAAATACATCAGCTGATGGTAAGTTCATTTATTTGATTAACAACCTTGGGAGAATTCTTCAAATTCTAATTTAGATGAAAATAGGCCTCTCTCCTTTTGTCCTCCATCTCGGAGACCATTAGGACATTTGAGAGATAAAACTTTTTAAGATTTTATTTCTTTTAATTTTCATTGATTAATGAATGCAAAATTATAATTCCTTAGCAAACTACAAACTACTTATCCTACGATATTATTAAATGATTTCACAATTAAAAATAACAATAGTAATCCTGAGTGGGTGAAATCCTCTGACATATATATTTAATTATCTACTCAAATCTTTGATTAAATTGACCATGAAAGTTTCTTTTTGCCGAGAGTAGCAGAATTTTTATAAATTAAAGGAGACAATAAAAGAGTGTATTTTCTGCTCGGAAAATAATCTTTATAAATAAATTAAAAAAATTATTTTTCCAGCAGAAGACACACTCTTTTATTGTCTCCTATAATTTAAATGGACCTTATTCATCTAAGGCCCTTCGCTCACGGGGCGTATGCGTAAGAGATGAGTTATCGGGGAAATTTTTTCACTCCATTCGGATTATTGGTTCCAATCTTCTCAAAAACAGCTTCTCGAATATCTTCGAGAAGATCGGAAGTAGACTGATTGGTCTATATGATTTTAGATCCTCAGCTCTTTTTCCAGGCTTAAGGATCATAATTATTTCAGCCACTTTCCACTGGGAAGGGAAGTAATTTATTCGAATTACCGAGTTGAATATTTGGCAGATGGCCATGCAAAGTTTGCGTTATTTCTTTTAATATCTTCCCAGAAATTAGATCGTGCCCAGGCGATTTCTTGGGGTTGGTCTCTTTTCTGATTAGCTCAAAAATTTCTGAGGGCTTGAATTTTTTAATGGGAAGATCCATTTGGAAAGGAGAGGTGAGAAATTTTTTGATTTCTTCATCTGACTGGCTAATGTTGGAGGGGAAAGGTTGGAAAAGTTGAGGATAGGTGCAGGGCAAATTCATGAGCTTTTTCTTCATCACACCGAGCCCAGTCATTTGTTAATTTTCTGATTGGAGGGGGAATTTTTTTTTTTCATTTGAATTTTACAAAAAAAACAATCAATAAACTTTAACATAGTTACATATTTGTATTAAACGCTAAATAAATAAATTTTGCTTCTCTCTATTGCAATTCTTTTGTCGCAACAATCAGCCGACAATGAAAATTCCTTTCTAAGTACGGATGCACCCGTTTTCTCAGAGTCCTTCTTTTCATCCGTCGATACCAATGAAACATAACAATGAGTTCCTCATTACTTGAATCGCTGCTTAAAACTGCTCATTCTAAAAACTTGAAGAAGAGAGGTTTGTACCTTCTCGCTTGTAGACTCCGAGATGACTGCAAATAAAAATCGCCCCTTGAGCGAAGGGCCTAACCATTTTATTAAAATATAAGCGATATGAAGCCCGGAGTTGTTCTTAAAATTTTTGAAAAAAAATCCCACTATTCTTCAAAAATAAAATACTTAATTGTTGTATTAATTATAAAAATACCAAAACTACAATAAACTTTTCTCCTGTATATTAAATTTCAATCTCTAAATTCATCTCATCAATACATTTATTTTTTTCCAGATAATCGAACTAAGAATGAAACTGAAGATTATTTCTGTGAAGAATGTTTATCTGGATTCCTATCATTGTCTGATTTCGAAAGCCATATACAGGAAGGCCATTCAGAAGAAGTACTCTTCGCAAGTCATCTGAGCGATCGGAAATACGGTGCTGAAATTAAATCGGAACCCCTTAATGCCATGATTCCTCAGAGCGAGAAGGCTCCTAAAGTGACCTTACATAAGCGATATAATGCCGCCAAACGGTCTTTACAATGTCCTAACGATCAAGAAAAATTGAAATCAAAACAAACTAATCAATGTTTGGGAACTCATTCTAATAACAAGCATACAGGCCAAAAGCCTTTCGTCTGTGATCACTGCGAGAAGGGTTTCTCACAAAAGGGTAATCTCAAAAAGCATTTACGTTATTCATACAGGCGAAAAGCCTTTCGTCTGTGATCACTGCGAGAAGGGTTTCTCACAAAAGGGTGATCTCAAAAAGCATTTACGTATTCATACGGGCGAAAAGCCTTTCGTCTGTGATCAATGCGAGAAGGGTTTCTCAAAAAAGGGTCATCTCAAAAAGCATTTACGTATTCATACGGGCGAAAAGCCTTTCGTCTGTGATCAATGCGAGAAGGGTTTCTCACATAAGGGTAATCTCAAAAGGCATTTACGTATTCATACGGGCGAAAAGCCTTTCGTCTGTGATCAATGCGAGAAGGGTTTCTCACAAAAGTGTAATCTCAAAAAGCATTTACGTATTCATACGGGCGAAAAGCCTTTCGTCTGTGATCAATGCGAGAAGGGTTTTCTCACAAAAGGGTGATCTCAAAAAGCATTTACGTATTCATACGGGCGAAAAGCCTTTCGTCTGTGATCACTGCGAGAAGGGTTTTTCACAAAAAGTTCATCTCAAAAGGCATATGAAAATCCACTCCTAGAAAATGGACTCTATTGCTTCTATTTCAAATAACTAAATTAAATAAAACACAGAAATGGCCAACAGATAGATGAGGTTGCCCAGCTAATTACAAGGCAATTAAATTCGAAGCAGTTGAAACTGATCTCTGACGACCAACAGTCATTTAGATTCAACCTTTGTGTCTAGTGAAACTATTTGTACTTCATCCCTTGTGTATATTGTATGCTTCTTTTTCTTGAAAATTAAACAAGTCTACTCTCTGACATGTTTGAATATTTATTTTCCCCAAATTTGTCCCGTTTAGATCTTAACTTACTTTTTCAATTATATTCATTCTTTATAATAAAATATAAAAACTCATTACTCGTTAAGTATATATGAAATAATTACTTGGCGAGCGCATTCGCCTGCAAATACTCTCAAAGTCTTAACGTTTTAGAAAGATTACATTACACATACTAACCCCTTATCCTAGTATGAGAAAATTTAACATCAAATCGTATTGAACGTTCAATGTTACTTAGATACACACTTGAATGTATAAAATTCATTCGTGAGCCAAGTTTGAATTTCAGTTATCAATTTTAATACAAAATTCTTTTTTGAAAATATTATTAATAGCAATAATAACGAAAATTTAAGATACATAAAAGGCTTATCCGAATATACTAAGGAAATATTATCAGTTCACAATATTCATGCCACTTTTAAACCAGCCAATTCACTCTCGTTTATTTTTTCAAAATTCAAATATAGAGGTCCTCTCTTATTTCAAAATATATATTTTATTTTTATTTTTTGATTGAACATAACACAGATTTTTTTGCAACGAAATTTTCTCTGGAGAGAGACGGACTGGTAGAAATTTTAATTGAATGTAATGGAAGGCAGCCCAGAGGTAGTGAGGAAAGAAAAAATTAACACATATAAAATAAGGTGTAATTTATTGGAATCCTTCCTCCTTTCCTTTCAAACCGACGTTTCGGAGGATTTTTCCCTCCTTCTTCAGGGTTTCAAAGGGTCAATGAATGAAACAAATAAAATGTTTCCTTCTCTCGAACACTACTGTGGAGAGAAGAAGGAAACATTTTATTTGTTTCATTCATTGACCCTTTGAAACCCTGAAGAAGGAGGGGAAAAATCCTCCGAAACGTCGGTTTGAAAGGAAAGGAGGAAGGATTCCAATAAATTACACCTTATTTTATATGTGTTAATTTTTTCTTTCCTCACTACCTCTGGGCTGCCTTCCATTACTTTCAATTAATAACACAGATTTTTTTTACTTTTTATGATGTCATATAACGGCTTTTCGAACACTTACATGCCATTCATCATC
>JAKCPI010016423.1:0-11531 GCA_023213315.1 Euborellia annulipes | reverse complement strand
AACATTTAAATTCTTAATATTAATCTCCCAGCACATAAAAAGTAGATAGATTTCATTGTAATAAACTAAACTCCTATTTAATTACCATAAATAAACATCCAATTCATCTGATTTTATTTCTCTCATTTTTCCAGAGTAAATTCTCTTTAATGAGATTCATATATTCATTAAAAAAAATTTTTTTTTTTACATAACGAAACGAATGCAATGTTGAAAAATATTTAATGAATGTAATTAATCCTCTTTCACAACTCCCCGTTTTTTTTTTTTTTTTTTTATGTTGACATTTTTCGTAATGGGCACTTAAAATCGCATTAAAATATCAAAATAAACTCGATAAAAGCCGATAAATATTTTATTACACACGGACATCAAAACATTTTCAATGATTCTGCCCTGAAAATAACTTGTAATTAACACTTCATTTAATTACGGAGTTATAAATAAAAAGAGGGTTAAGGGTTAAGGTGTTCAACATCATTTTTTTATTAAATCGATAAATTTAGTTTAACTATACTTATTAATAGAGAATTAAAAAAGGAAATGTTAATAAAAAAATGTTTAGAGCAGAGAGGTTTTGCAAAAGCCCTCGGGGCTTGGCGTAGGGGTTAGCGTGCTAACCTCGTATACCAAAAGTCGCGGGTTCAAACCCCAGGCAGTCCGATGATTTTATTTAAGCCATTTGGATACCAAATGGCTTAAATAAGAATGCCTAGACCCCATATATGTATATTAATCAATAACGGATATCGTAAATGTCTTATATGGCCTGAGTTGCCGAAAAGAATGTGTGAATGTGTGTGTGAGTGTGAGTGTGAATGAGAAAAAAGTGGGAGTGTTATTTATAAAAAAAAAAGAAAAATAATTATCCAACATATAGTGTATTTTGAATTGTTTGTAGATCACGGTAAGGAAGATTAATTTAAAAAGAAGAAGAAACAGCACGAGAGAATAAGTTGAATGGAGAATTCGGAAGGATTACTCGCTATTTGTATGCAGATGGAAGAGCAAGAAAAATAATAATTCAAAGAATTATGTCGAGGATATATTTGTACCAGACGACTGAATTTGCAAATGATCAGTTTCGGTCAAGGTTGACCATCATCAGGCCTGTGAAAATACACGTGAATCGTCTTCTGGTACAAATATACATAATTCTTTGAATTATTATTTTTCTTGCTCTTCCATCTGCATACAAATAGCGTGTAATCTTTCCGAATTCTCCATTCAAGATTAATTTATTTTAATAAGAACTAGGGTAACGACCAGAAAAAAATAATATAATCCGTTTATTTTGTAGATATTTTGATCCCAGTATGATGGAATCATCTTCAGTACAAACAACGAGTTCAAACATATGTAAAATTATTTATCATACATATAAAATTTGTATTTATGGCGAGTCCATCTACTTTAACATATTGGATAGGAATGTGTGACCATCTGCAAAAACCTGTGGTTTGTACTGAAGATGATTCCACGCAGGGATGGGCAGGATCGTGATTCTTTGAGATTTAAATCCGAAAATCAGATCCGTTTCAGGATTTTAGGAGAGGGTCCTGGATCTGGATAGAAATTATTTTTGTTTTTTGGTTCTAGGATCGGATCACTAATCCTTTTCGGAAGATTAGCAATCCTGGATTTTTGCGATTCTTTTCAAAGAATTGCCAGTCTTTAACATTTTTTACTTTTTAATCAATATGCATATCTGTATTTGTGACCGTCCACATGAAAAGGTACCAAATCTTCACCGGGGTCAAAATTGAGTTTTTGTGCCATCTGTATAGAACACATCCTGCAGAGCAAGCCTGTGTTTTTAGAATGTTTTTATCATATTTTGTTTGGAAGATATGAATTTTTATAATTTTGGCAATGAAAATCTTGTTTTGAGAAAAATGAGTTTAAAGTCTTTTTTTTTTTTTTTTACTTCCTGTTTATCCTGATATGAGTTTAAAGTCTTGTTTTTTTTTTTTTTTTTTAATTTTGTATATAAAATACATCGATTCTGATGAATCGAATATTTAATCATATAAGATGAAGAACTATAGAATCAGAATCAGTAATAAAAAAATCAATTTTTTTGAACTTTTTTTAGTCGGCTCTCCTGAAAATTTAGCCCAGTGAAGATTTGGTACCTTTTCATGTGGTCACATATGTATGAAGTCAGTGGTTCTTTTTCTATAGACAGGAAAAGGAGCAGGTGCAGCCAAAAATAAAAGCCTCCGATTTATTACAATTCAAAGAGACCTTTCCTGTGAATTTTATTCACCCAACTTCAGTACTTTTTTTTTTTTTTTACTTCACCCTTTTTTCTCATTCACACTCACACTCACACACCTTCACACCTTTTCCACTTAGCCATATAGACTTTAAACGATATCCGTTATTATTAATTTATATATATTTCCCTTTTATTAACCATTTGGTATCCAATTCTTAAATAAATCTCACTCCTGGTCCGACCCGCGACGTTTTATATAGTTCCCTACCCCGCCATGCCCCGCAACTTCCTTCAAAATTGTTAAAATCCCGGATTCTCACTTAATAAGTATGATAGGCCAACTCGCCAGCATATATGATACATAAATTTACATGTATTGCCCTAACGACCAACTCCAGGACATAAACAATTTTGAAGAACTGAAGATGGGTGAATAAAATTCCCCGTCTCGAATTGTGATAAATCAGAGGCTTTTATTTTTGGCTGCACCTGCTCTTTCTCCTGTCTATGTTTATCCTTTTGATTTATCAAAATCCTTTTGCAGCAGCCAAATCGGATTAGTGGATAGGATAGTCCTAACTGCCGGATATATTACGGATTTATTACTAAAATAGCAAACTATTAAGTAGTCTAAGTGCATGGAAAATATATGTTTAAAATACATTGCCCTCAGTCTCAATGTCAAACTACCTATGTATTAATATACAGTATTTATAGTTGGCACTACGTAGACAGGAGAGTAAAGGGGTATCAAATAACACTATTAGAGTGCTTTTAGTTCACGAAAAAGAAGGCCTATAGTTGGTAAATTCACTTTATCTAGTTTGGATTGAAAGATATCAGAATATTTCCAAATAATTTCATGTGGATTAAGAACATATACTTCCAGGATAGTAATAAGAACACATAATGGACGTGTTTCTGGATGGGTGACCATTTCTTAGTACCCTCTGAGGCCTTTGAAGCTTTTTCCCAGCATTTGCCAATTACAAGGTGCCAACTTGATTTGCATTTGAGGGAGATGGCTATCATCAAAGCGACCGCCGTTAAATATTCCCTACAAACTTAGACTTCCCTCCCTCTCCTCTAGCACTATCTCTCTCTCTCTCTCTTTCTCACGCACAAACACGCATACACATGGATATAAAATTACAGCCGCCTGTATCCTGTTTATATTACGCTTCAATTCTCCTACTGATAGCGATTTTAATTAAAAAAAAATATTTATATAAATTTATAATAATATATAATAATTTATAACACTGAAAATTAAATTTATTTTAATATTATTGATAAATTTGCATAATTTATGCGTGACGTCATGAGATGTTTCTGTTTTATTTGGAATTTTATAGATACAACAACCTGAATTTATTTAGGTATCTAAATAAGAGTTGGAATTTGGCTTTTTATCAATTGAAAATCAATTTAAGGTGAAAGAAGCTCGGAGTTTTTTTTTTTTTTTTTAATTCTTTTAAGGTCTTTTTCTGAAACGGAGTCCATTTAGACCCCGGCCCTATTTATTTCAATTTAATGGTAGCTAATTAAATTGAAATACATTTTTGGCGTATGAGACGGAATACGAACCCGCGACCCTTGGTACAGAAGGCTAGCACGTTAACTCCTACACCAGGGCCCGAGGGCATTCGGAAATTGATGTGTATAGAATAAGAAAAGATATTTCTACAAAATATATAGTTGGTTTATTCAAATCAAAATCAAATATAAATATATAACAATAAATAGAAACCGAACAACTCAAACATTATATATAAATATCATATACATCAATATCAAAAGAAGGCAATTTTACTTTCTAGTTGTGGCGTCGAATTATTGAAATTAATTAAAGATTTAGCGACTCCAAAGAAGTTAGATGAACTATCTTTTGAAGTTATTGTATCATTATTAACTAAACACTTCAGCCCGAGACCTAATAAGTATGTCGAACGTTTTAAATTCCGAAGACGTTATCAGCTATCTACGGAAAGCGTTATGGAATACGTCACAAATTTGCGAAGAATGTGTGAATTTTGTGAATTCAAGGATATGGATGAAGAAATTGTCGATCAGTTAATTAATGGATTAACAGATGAAACCATTTCTCAAAGATTGATGTCTGAAAAATCTCTTTCTTTGGAGAAGGCTACAAGTGTTGCTGTGGCTGCGGAAATTTCTAAAAAGCATTTAAGAAACAGAAATAATGAATCAAGCCAATCTCTTCAGAAAGTAAGTGATAATTCTGATTCTTGTGAAATTAATAAATCGAATCTTGTAAATAAATCTAGGAGTGGACCGTGTTTCGTTGTGGTTTCTTACATGATCCTAGTCATTGCCGTTTCAAAAGTTTCGTTTGTCATTACTGTAAGAAGGAGGGCCATTTAGAGAAGGTTTGTTTTAAAAAGAAAAATAAATATCAAGAAAGAGGGTTGCCCCTCACAAATCGAAAAATAAAATTAATGCTTTTGATGCGGATGCCGTTTCCTCTGATGAGGAAGCATATTTAATTAATACCATTGTATCAGGAGGTCCTCGTCCTTTTAAGTTATCTCTGGAGATTGAGGGGTTATTCTATAATGGCTGAGATTGATTCTGGAGCAAGTGTATCTGTTATTTCTGATAGTATTTTGAGACAAATGAAATTTGACTATGAACAATATTTGGAAAGTTGCGATATTTTGTTATCTACGTGGGGCGGGGAGGACAATCTTAATGTTTTAGGTTCTGTCGATGTTTGTGTTGTTTTTAAGAATAAGGAACATAGGTTGCCTTTAGTTGTTGTAAAAGGAAAAGGGGCTCTGTTGATCGGAAGAAACTGGTTCCAAGCACTTGGACTAGGAATTAAGTTGAATAGAATTGAAGCTTATAATGAGAAATTATTGTTTAAAGAATTTGAAACAATTTTTGAAAATAAATTGGGTTGTTTTAAAGGGGATCCCATCCTCGTCGCCAATTGATGTGTATAGAATAAGAAAAGATATTTCTACAAAATATATAGTTGGTTTATTCAAATCAAAATCAAATATAAATATATAACAATAAATAGAAACCGAACAACTCAAACATTATATATAAATATCATATACATCAGAAATATTAAATAAATATTTAGTATTGAAAATTTAATGAGGTCTGCTAACTGATATTGTAATTTTTTAACAGTTTCGATTACATAATGAACCACATCAAGACTAAAAAAAATGAGCCATGACAAAAATGGAACAATCGGAATTCATCAATATCGTAAACAAATATTTTAATTACAAGTATGTACTGTATATATTTCACATTTCTGATTGTTTCTTTTTGTAATGTTTTAATTTTTTAGGCCTGATGATGGCTCATTATATAACCGAAACTGTTAAGAAAATTGCATTATCAGTTGCCAGACCCGATATTAAATATTGGCTAATATGTATTTAATATTTCCGAATACCTTTTAAATCATTAAATTAATAACCTCCGAGTGAACCACTTTCGGGCCGCCCTTAAACCCAGAAACGAAATTCCGCCGAACTACCGTCTGTTTATCCTCCCTTCGCCAGTCTCTATTTTCCTGGATTTGCGTTATTTAATATTGTAATTATTATGTATGTAATTAATAAGAACTTATGCCAAGCTTAGCGTTAAGAGAAATTATCTATCTCCTATTTGTATAAAGTGTTTCATGCAAATAAATAAATATTCTATTTCCGAATACATGAAAAATTCAACAAAAGTAAACCTTCAAGATTTTTATATTTTATAGCTGGCGCACTCACCTTCAGGGCAAACAAATTTGTCAAATTAAGTAACATATGCTGGCCAAATGGAATTGTTTTCCGAGGATTGTGTATTTATTTATATGCATAGTGTTTGCCCTGGAGATGAGTGCAACAAGAGCTCGACACAAAATATTTTTTTTTTTTTTTTAATTCACCTGGCTGTCCTTTTTTCGGGTAGGCTCACGTCCATTTTCTAATATACAGTATTAGATAAGTTTAATATAATTTTACTTACATTCACACTGCGTTGCTTGTAACATAGATGAAACATAGATGTTGAAGATCTTCAAAATTGAGTTCAACTTGGACTTTAGGTCAATTCATCTTCTGAAACAAAGAATAAAATTTCAATAAAAATTTATTCATATTTATTTTTAAGTAAATTTATATTTGCCTCTATACTCCCTCTTTGGTCAGAGGAGAAAAATAAACTTTGTGAAGACAAAGGCTATATTTTTTGTAGATTATTTACAATTTTCAATTGAATTTACAAAATTTGGTCTTTTATTATATAAAGTAGATTTATTTTTACTTTCTCTTACCTATATATGTTAATATATATAAAGAGTAAGTATTGGATTCATGTCAAAAATTCGATGTCGAGATTGTGACGTTTTGAGGACCCCTTTCGATTTTCTCAAAATTCGCTCTAACGATTTTGTTTAAAATTCAAAAATCAATTATTTTTTAGATGCTCTTTCAAATGTATATTCTGATTTTGCTCTCAAAATTGTTTGAAGCACACTTTACTCTTGTACTCCATAGAAAAGAGGAGAGTACTTTACTGATATACTATGTCAGTTTTTTTTTTTTTTCGATTTTCTCAAAATTCGCTTTTTGATTCAAATTCAAAAATCAAATATTTTTTAGATGCTCTTTAAAATGTTTGCTCATTTTGGAGTTTAGGATTTCACAGTTGTTATCATTAATAAAAGAATTTGATTTTTGGTTTAACTGCGGTTTATTTGTAAAAATTACAACGTTTCGGCCACTCATTCTGTGGCTTTCTTCAGGTACAATTCAGCTAAGATTATGAAGGTTGTTACATCTGTGACAATCTCAATTGATTGTTGTTGTAATTTTTACAAATAAACCACAGTTAAACCGAAAATCAAATTCTTTTACTATATTCTCATTGTCTCTCTCTCTCTCTCCAAAATTGTTTGAAGTACACTTTACTCTTTTACTTCAAAAGAAAGATAGGAGAAATGTTTGCCATGGTAACAAAAACAAATATTTTCCCATGTTTATAAATTTTACATCTTAAATTCTAATATATGTCGACACGAAAAATTTGGTGTGTGCGACCAGTCACAACATATTTTTTTTAAAGACTTATAAAGCAGGTAGGAGGAGTATCTTGATCTTCAGTCTGGATGATTCAATTGACCGTCCTGCCATTTGTTTTAATGTCCCTCGCATCTTTCGGGGTCCATTGAAACGGATATTGCGCAGAGTCAATTGTAACATCATTCCGAATGCACTTAACTTTTATCACTTGCCTCAGTCTATTATTGAAAATGCCTAGCTCTGTCCCACACACACACATTCGCTCACTTATTGTCGCTGATGATATCAAATTTTCAAAAAATATTAGTTTAATATCGTTTTATTTGTACTGTAATATTGAACTGGCAGATGTAAACAATTGTGGATATAATTTTTTTTTTTTTGAACATCATGAACTTGTCTATATGTAAAAAAAAAATACGATCTAATAAAATATGTCAACGTATATTTGAGGAAAATAAAATAAAATGCATAACAGAGAGTTTTATATGAAAATTTATATCTGAAAATAATAATAAAAAAAAAAGGGAGAGAGAGAGAATAGAAAGGGAAGGAGAGGGGGATATATATAATTTGTTTTTACGGGAATGATTTGTTATTTTATTCGGAAAAAAAGTATATTTGTATATTGATGCTTGTTTACTCGAGTGTTAAAATAAATAAAATGATAAGTGTAACATTCTTTAATTATTTTAATTAAATATTAATTTTTTTTTTGGTATACAAAAATGAACTTTTTTCTTTCACAGGAATAAAGATATGAAGTATTTTTCATGCTGAATTCAAATATCATTTTAGTTTTGCCCCATTAGGCAAGCATAGTTTTAGAGATACTAGAGAAAAATAAATTTTAATAGAAAATAAACAAATGTGTGTTAAAAAGTAATGTAAAAACAATCAGCGTTAAAAAATCCTATTCTCTAAACAAACTTTTAACAGCGAAGTTAACATGTTGCTATCATTTCAAAGCTATCAAAATCATAACCTTACTTTTTAGGTAAAGGACGCCATTTTTATTTTAAACACGACGTTAAAATATTAAAGGCACCCCCTAGACATGGCATTAATTTTTAACACTATTTACTAAATGTTAACGCTTTGGCTTTAAATTTTTGTTTACAGAATAGCTATTTGAGGCAAGGAAGTGATTTTGAATAGCATTTTTTGTAACGCTGATTGTTTTTACATTACATTTTTAACACCCATTTGTTTATTTTAAATTTTAACGCCTGTTTTTAGAGAAACGACCTGTATGTGCTCTAAATCGGCTTTTGTTTTGAATTTTCAAGATTTTTTTAAGGCGACATCCCTTAGAAATATGAAGATAGTTATAATACATATAGATTTTAAGTTTCAGTTTTCATTCAAAGATACCTAAAATTGTATTAAGGGGGTCCAGAGCAAAAAACCTGAAAAAAGTTCGATTTTTCTAAACTTTTCGCCGTTTGCTGCACGTCTAAATGACCTCAGATTGAGCTGGAACTTCAAATTTATATGTATTATAACTATCGGCATATTTTTAAGGGGTGTCGCCTTAAAAAAATATTGAAAATTCAAAATAAAAGCCGTTTGAGAGCATACCAGGTATTTCTCTATATCTCTCAAACTGTGCCTAATGGAAAAATTCTAACTACATATCTGAATTCAGAATGAACAAATGCACACTAGATTCACTAATCAGAATCCTTGTGAAGAAAACTAGTCGGTGGTTATTAAATGTCCTGGTATGATTGAAATTAAACTACTGTATTCTCAAGAAAAACTGTCCTTTTCAGGAACAAATGAATAAATAATTTTCCCTAGAGCAATCAATTCACTTTAATTATAATAATTCAACTTCATAAATTATTTCAATTTTACAAAAATCCATTCGCAATTGTTTTTTGTTCATTCAATTAAATTAACCCAAATTTTTTGATGAATTTTAAATTTTAACATTTATTGAAAAGTGACTAAGCTTAATAATAATAATACAATAACATTTTATAAATTCCCCATTCCCCAGTCATTTATTTCATTTTACTTTTCAATTATCAAATGGTATTGTTTTTGTCAAAGCTAATTTCTCATGAATATGAAAATTGAACGATAAATAATTCCACTAAATTAGTTTAATTTAAATAATTTATTAATTTCAAATTAACAGAAAAAAGGTGAATTAAAAAATAAATTGGAGATCTGTCAGTTTGTCATCATTTTTAGATAAATAATAAAATTTTTGTTTATTGTAGGTCTACCTAAAAAATTTTTTTGATCGAAAAATATCATCTAAATGAGTCCAACTTCAAGATCAAATCATAAGTAAAAACAAATTTATATTTACCACCGATTAATTCAAATTGAATAATGACATTAATGTATATACTAGGCCTACAGTTTGTTTTTTTTTGGTTTTAATTGCATTTGTTTTTTAGGTTGTTCTTGGGGGGGGGTAGAGGGAAAGGGCGCAATATGAAAACTTTTGAGGTAAAGAAATTTCGGATATTAAGAAAATTTTTTATTTTTAAAAACCGAACAGAACCGAATAGTTTCGGAGGAGAAAACAAAATTCGTGACCACTCCTCAAGTTATTTTAAAATTTTGTTATCTAATGCACCGATTATTGAGTCCATGGCCTGACTCCGGCGGCCCAGTTACCGGCCTGGGTACTAAATCTTAGATACCGGAAAATATTCTTTAAAAAATTTGTATTTCACCTTTTATACTCACTAACAAGGAAAAAAATGTTCAACATCTATTCAAAACTTAAATATCTAATTTCCTCCGATGTCGAAAAAACTAAGCTTAGATAGCCTAAAATCTTCATTTCCCCCTCTTATCCTCCCCTAAGAAAAAAATCTTCCAACGTTTATTCAAAACATAAATGTTTAATTAGCTTCGATATCGAAAAAACTAAGAACCGAAACGTCAACAAATAAAAAAATATTTTTTTTGAACGAAGTTCTTTTACGCGGCTTACAGTAGGGTGAATTGGCAGAATTTGTCAAGTAACAAAAAAGCGTTACAGAAACTCGAACACTGGCGGAGGAAGGCGAGGATAGCCGAAGTCTTGGCCACGGCCACCCCCCACCGGCTCTACCCTCCTCTCCTATCTCTTTCTATATTATTTAAAAAACTAAATAATAATTTTTTTTTTAAATAACTAATATTCATGGTAAATTATATTCGGAGTTGAAGAAAGAAGTGAGGAACTTCGTTCCTTGACCCCAAACGTTTGTTTGTTATTTATTTATTTTTTTAAGTCTTTTTGGAATCTTAGGCTATATTAACTTTTATACTCATGGACGTAACTAAGGGGGTGCCGGGGGGGGGGGGGGCTGCCCCCAGAAGGCTCGTGCCCCCCCAGCGAAGGATGGCTGGTCCCATGCCCCCCCAGCCAAGGTTCCTGCGACATGTACATTTATTCTTTCCAAATCAGAAATTTTTTGATAATTTTGTTAGTTTTTCGATCTGACAAAATAAATATTATTATATTATACTTTGGGAATAGTAGTTGGCAAACATATATTTTAATACGTTGAGTGAGATAAATGAAAGACGAATGAGATAATAAGCATTGGTGTGTGTGAAGTGTGTGGTGTAAAGATATAGAGGGTGGGAATCAACCCTGGCTGGCAGATGCACCTTGCCCGAAGGGGCCGATGGCGGAGCGTGATACATGGATGCTTAATCACAATTTTCCTGGCTAATACAAAACAGATGCTCGTTGAAAGGGCAAACGGCACGTCCACCGGAATTGGAGAGGGGATGAGTGGTTGGGTTTCATTTCAGGGAATAACAGGGTGACACTAAAATGATGAGACAGACCGGTACATATGCAAATTAAAATGAAACCCAACCCTTTTGAAAGATTTTATTATTTTATAGGGAGCAAATTTAAATTTACTATTAGCCAATAATATGGCGTTTTTCAATTTATTAGATACTGTATATATGAGTGGTTCAAAACAAAAGTGGACCAAAAGTAAAGTAAAGTTATTTTTCCCTTTTTGGATAGTTGATTATGCTAGTTATTCGGTGTAAATGAACCATGTCTGAATTTCAATACTAATCCTCCAGAGTGGAGCAGTTAATTAATACCAAAAAAATCTAAAATCAAAAAATCTGAATATCAAATTTAAAATGTGTACTTAGATAAAGTATATTTTTGTTATTAATGATTGCTGAGATATAAAATAAATAAATGTTGTATATTTTAAGAGGAATTAATGTCTTTAAGGGTTCAGGAGCGACGTCTAAACGTAATTAAAAAAACT
>JAKCPI010016422.1:0-29658 GCA_023213315.1 Euborellia annulipes | reverse complement strand
CCATGGTAACAAAAACAAATATTTTTCCCATGTTTATAAATTCTTACATCTTAAATTCTAATATATGTCGACACGAAAAATTTTGGTGTGTGCGACCAGTCACAACATATTTTTTTTAAAGACTCCTCTAAAGCAGGTAGGAGGAGTATCTTGATCTTCAGTCTGGATGATTCAATTGACCGTCCTGCCATTTGTTTTAATGTCCCTCGCATCTTTCGGGGTCCATTGAAACGGATCAGCTGCTTAGAGTCAATTGTAACATCATTCCGAAATGCACTTAACTTTTTATCACTTGCCTCAGTCTATTATTGAAAATGCCTAGCTCTGTCCCACACACACACATTCGCTCACTTATTGTCGCTGATGATATCAAATTTTCAAAAAATATTAGTTTAATATCGTTTTATTTGTACTTGTAATATTGAACTGGCAGATGTAAACAATTGTGGATATAATTTTTTTTTTTTGAACATCATGAACTTGTCTATATGTAAAAAAAAAATACGATCTAATAAAATATGTCAACGTATATTTGAGGAAAATAAAATAAATGCATAACAGAGAGTTTTATATGAAAATTCTATATCTGAAAATAATAATAAAAAAAAGGGGAGAGAGAGAGATAGAAAGGGAAGGAGGGGGATATATATAATTTGTTTTTACGGGAATGATTTGTTATTTTATTCGGAAAAAAAGTATATTTGTATATTGATGCTTGTTTACTCGAGTGTTAAAATAAATAAAATGATAAATGTAACATTCTTTAATTATTTTAATTAAATATTAATTTTTTTTTGGTATACAAAAATGAACTTTTTTCTTTCACAGGAATAAAGATATGAAGTATTTTTCATGCTGAATTCAAATATCATTTCAGTTTTGCCCCATTAGGCAAGCATAGTTTTAGAGATATAGAGAAAATAAATTTTAATAGAAAATAAACAAATGTGTGTTAAAAAGTAATGTAAAAAAATCAGCGTTAAAAAATCCTATTCTCTAAACAAAGTTTTAACAGCGACGTTAACTTGTTGCTTTTATTTCAAAGCTATCAAAAACATTACCTTACTTTAGGTTAAGGACGCCATGTTTATTTTAACCACGACGTTAAAATATTAAAGGGACCCCCTAGACATGGCATTAATTTTTAACACTATTTACTAAATGTTAACGCTTTGGCTTTAAATTTTTGTTTACAGAATAGCTATTTAAGGCAAGGTAGTGATTTTGAATAGCATTTTTTAACGCTGATTGTTTTTACATTAATTTTTAACATCCATTTGTTTATTTTAAATTTTAACGTCTGTTTTTAGAGAATAGACCTGAATGTGCTCTAAATCGGCTCTTATTTTGAATTTTCAAGATTCTTTTAAGACGGCATCCCTTAAAAATACGAAGATAGCTATAATACATATAAATTTTAAGTTTCAGCCCATTCAGAGGTCATTTAGACGTGCCGCAAGACAGCTAAAATAAAAAAATCAATTTTTCAGTTTTTTTTTTTTTAATTGGACACCCCTAATACTATTTTAGATATTCCTGAATCAAAAAAAAATAGAAAACATCTATTTACGATATTCTAAACTTCTTTGTCTTTCTAAAAATCACTTATTGATAAAAATCTGTTAATTATTAACGAAATTATAAACAAAACAGTTATCAGTCTGGTTAAAAAAAAAAAAAAAAAAACACTTTAGCTGCTCATCTTTTTAAAGCGTTTTGCTCTCTCCAAGGGGGAAAATACACCCCCCCCCCAGAGATTTGAGAAACATATTTTTTTTCTTTAATATAATACCATTTTCTTTTATCGATCATTATTCCAATTTTTCAAATTTTACAACAGAAATAATAACCGCCCAATTCCTTTTTTAATCCATTTAGATTAAACTCTCTCCCACTTTAACAAACCAGAAAAAAACCCCCTTCCCGCCCCCCTTGGGAAAAAATTTGTATTTTTAATATAAAATTTTAAAAACTAATACTTAAAAATTTGGTTTGTATATATATTCTGGTAAACAACTACAGAATGCACATTTAAATTACCGATAATAAGAAAATATTGTGTGCTATGTGACCAGTCACTCCCCCACCTCCCACCCCCGAGAAACTTGTCTGGATCCGCCACTGTCTCTCTCTGATAGTAGAGCTCAAGGGATAAACAAATAACTATTTAGATATATTTAACTATTTCGTTCATAATTTCGTTAATAATCAACAAATTTATGAATGTTTTTTGGAAAGCTACAGAACTCTAGAATATCGTTTTTTTTTTTTTTTTTTTTTTTCATTCAGAGATACATAAAATTGTATTAAGGGTGTCCAGAGCAAAAAAGCTGAAAAAAAGTTCGATTTTTCTAAACTTTTCGCCGTTTGCGGCACGTCTAAATGACCTCAGATTGAGCTGGAACTTCAAATTTATATGTATTATAACTATCCGCATATTTTTAAGGGGTGTCGCCTTAAAAAAATCTAGAAAATTCAAAATAAAAACCGTTTGAGAGCATACCAGGTATTTCTCTATATCTCTCAAACTGTGCCTGATGGAAAAAATTCTAACTACATATCTGAATTCAGAATGAAAAAATGCACGCACTAGATTCACTAATCAGATTTCTTGTGAAGAAAACTAGTCGGTGGTTATTGAATGTCCTAGGTATGATTGAAATTAAACTACTGTATCCTCAAGAAAAACTGTCCTTTTCAAGCATAAATGAATAAATAATTTTCCCTAGTGCAATCAATTCACTTTAATTATAATAATTCAACTTCATAAATTATTTCAATTTTACAAAAATCCATTCGCAATTGTTTTTTGTTCATTCAATTAAATTAACTCAAATTTTTTGATGAATTTTAAATTTTAACATTTATTGAAAAGTGACTAAGCTTAATAATAATAATACAATAACATTTTATAAATTCCCCATTCCCCAGTCATTTATTTCATTTTACTTTTCAATTATCAAATGGTATTGTTTTTGTCAAAGCTAATTTCTCTTGAATATGAAAATTGAACGATAAATAATTCCACTAAATTAGTTTAATTTAAATAATTTATTAATTTCAAATTAACAGAAAAAAGTGAATTAAAAAATAAATTGGAGATCTGTCAGTTTGTCATCATTTTTAGATAAATAATAAAATTTTATGTTTATTGTAGGTCTACCTAAAAAATTTTTTTGATCGAAAAATATCATCTAAGAGTCCAACTTTAAGTTCAAATCATAAGTAAAAAACAAATTTATATTTACCACCGATTAATTCAAATTGAATAATGAATTAATGCATATACTAGGCTTACAATGAAAACTTTTGAGTTAAAGAAATTTCAGATATTATGAAAATTTTTTATTTTTTAAAAACCGAACAGAACCGAATAGTTGCGGAGGAGAAAACAAAATTCGTGAATACTCCTCAAGTTATTTTAAAATTTTGTTATCTAATGCCGATATTGAGTCTATGGCACGACTTCGGCGGCCCAGTTACCGACCTGGGTACTAAATCTTAGATAGCGGAAAATATTCTTTAAAAAAATTTGTATTTCCTCTTTTATACTCACTAACAAGTAAGAAAAAAAATGTTACACCTATTAAAAACGTAAATATCTAATTTCCTCCCATGTCGAAAAAACAAAGGTTAGATAGTCTAAAAAAATCTTCATTTCACCCCTCTTATCCTCCCTAAGAAAAAATGTTCCAACATTTATTCAAAACATAAATGTTTAATTAGCTTCGATATCGAAAAAACTAAGAACCGAAACGTCAACAAATAACAAAATATTTTTTTTGCGTTCTTTTACGCGGCTTACAGTAGAGTGAATTGGCAGAATTTGTCAAGTAACAAAAAAGGGTTACAGAAACTCGAACACTGGCGGAGGAAGGCGAGGATAGCCGAAGTCTCGGCCACGGCCACCCCCACCGGCTCTACCCTCTCTCTAACTCTTTCTGTATTATTTAAAAAAATAAATAATTATTCTCAATTGGGTATAGGAGACTTTGCAGTCAAGGTATTAAATAAAAAACTTTTATTTAATTATTAACCGTCGACGTTTCGGTCGCAAGTCACGACCTCCCTCAGGACGATTAATTGTTAGAATACAAGGTTGACTTTAGGACTTATTACAATCAATCCGTGACTTGCGACGAAACTCGACGGTTAATAATTAAATAAAAGTTTTTTATTTAATTCCTTGGCCGCAAAGTCTCCTATATCCAATTCAAAGTCTACAGGCACTTCTCATCAATAATTATTCTCTTTTTTAAATAACATTCATATTAAATTATATTCGGAGTTGAAGAAAAGGAGTGAGGAACTTCGTTTTATTTATTCTTTCTTTTTTTTAAGTCTTTTCGTCATCTTAGGCTTTTAACTATACTCAAAATATTGAAATTCAATATAGGGGTGCTAGGACATTTATATTTATTATTATTTCCAAATCAGAAATTTTTATGATAATTTTGTTAGTTTTTCAATCTGACAAAATAAATTATTATATTATACTTTGGGAATAGTAGTTGGCACTATATTTTAATACGTTGAGTGAGATAAATGAAAGACGAATGAGATAATAAGCATTGGTGTGTGTGAGTGTGTGGGTGTTTATATATAGAGGGTGGGAATGCAACCCTCGCTGGCAGATGCACCTTGCCCGAAGGCCGATGGCGGAGCGTGATACATGGATGCTTAATCACAATTTTCCTGGCTAATAAAACAGATGCTCGTTGAAAGGGCAAACGGCAGGTCACCGGAATTGGAGAGGGGATGAGTGAGTTGGGTTCCATTTCAGGGAATAACAGGGTGACACTAAAATGATGACAGACCGGTACATATGCAAATTAAATTGAAACTAACCCTTTTGAAAGATTTTATTATTTTATAGGGAGCAAATTTAAATTTACTATTAGCCAATAACATGGCGTTTTTTCAATTTATTAGATATATGAGTGGTTCAAAGTAAAAGTGGACCAAAAGTAATGTTATTTTTCCCTTTTTGGATAGTAGATTATGGTAGTTATTCGGTGTAATAATGAACCATGTCCAAATTTCAATACTAATCCTTCAGAGTGCAGCAGTTTCTTAATACAAAAAAATCTAAAAATCCAAAAATCTGAATATCAAATTTAAAATGTGTACTTAGATAAAGGATAATTTATGTTTTTAATGATTGCTGAGATGTAAAATAAATAAATGTTGTATATTTTAAGAGGAATTAAAGGTTTTAAGGGAGTTCAGGAGCGACGTCTAAACGTACTTAAAAAGAAACTAGACTATTATAAGGAATGCGGTTTTTTTTAATGAATTATATTCATAAGAGATTATTGTAACAGAAAGTTATAATTTTTTAAGAAATTTTTAAAATAAGCTTAGATGATTTATTTAAAATTCAACTGTCAAATTAGTTCAGCATTCTTTCAATAGATGGCAGGCTAGTCTAACAGCCGATATAGTATTAGCCTATATTTATATATTTTTATGCTTTTATAAAAGATACATAATATATAATAACATTTATAAAGTAATTATTGTTAAAAGATCAATGAAAATCAACCAAATGCATTAAATATTATTAGCTACCATTCTGACATCTCTTGGCAAATGTTTGAATTACTTGATATTTTGGGCATACTTTTAATGACACACAACGCCATCTTAGCGGGAAAAACATGCGTAACCACTTCGCTCCCGTTCCCCCTTAACTTTAATTCATTTTTTCTCAAAAAGAGTATAAAGTTGACTTGGTTCACTTTTGCTCTGAAGCCCTCATATATCGGTAAGAGTAAGGAAAAATTAATTAATATAGTAGGCCTATTTCAAAAAAGTAAATGATCAGTTTAATGAGGTTGAAGATAAAAAGTAAAAAAGGGCCGAGGGGGGCTAGAAACAAGATGGTGACCGAAGAGTTTTTCTTCCGGTCCGGTTGATGAGCAAGAAGGGCGTGCCCTGCCTCCTGATAAAACCTCTGATAAGACATAATCCTATCGAAGAAGGAGACTAAAGTAAAAAAAAAAGAAGGGTTCGCGACTCGGGACACATATAAACCTTCAAAACAAGTCTCGAATTGAAATTACAAATAGAAAACGACACCGACGTGAGGGTATTGATCAAAGAGGAGGAATTGACAGTTTAAAGAGTAAAGAAGTGGGACGGCGGGAAAAAAATTAAATTTACAATTTAGAAATGTAATCTTGTTAGATGATTTCTTTTTAATGCATCTTCTGAAAATGCTCTAGCCAATTCAGTTTTAACTAAACCCACCTATAATGCATAAAAAATTATTTTAAATTTTATTTTTTACTTTCTCTTACTTATAAATGTATATATATATAGAGAGAGAGAAAGTATTGAATTCATGTCAAAAAATTCGATGTCGGTATTTTGATGGATATACACGTTTTGAGGTCCCCTGAATCCAAAAAATCTGGTGTGACTGGCGCACAGCACACAACTTTCTCTTACCCTTCGGTAAGAGAAAGTTGTGCACCTGCTGGTCACACCAGATTTTTGTGTCGAGATATATTTAGTTTCCGATAGCACCTTAGTTTCAAACTTGCATTTTAAATGTTGACTGCTTGAAATAAACTATGGTTATTTTTCAAAATTTTAATCTCATATTTGGACATTTTATACACAATATAGAATCGTAAATAAATACAAAATTTCATAAAATTGGAAAAAAAAATTTTAAATGCCTAAAAAGTTCCAAAGGGGACCCCCTTTTGAATCGAAATTAACATACAAATCCCTATAGGAAATTAACATTGTTTCTATGCGAAGATAAAGTGGAAAGGGAATTTAATAAAAAGAGTAGAGAGAGACGATAATGTTTGCAAGTGGGAGAGATATATATATATGTTTTCCTGGAAACAATTAAAAACAGAAATAAAATTAAAAAAAAAATGGGAATTTAAATAATAATTGATTTTTAATCTAATAAAAAGAAAAAGATTTAAATTCGGTTACCATGGCAACCATTTCTATCTTTCCTATGAAGAACAAGAGTAAAGTGGTCTTCAGAAGATTTCAACGGCAAAATGAGAATATACATTTTAAAGAGCATCTAAAAAATAGTTGATTTATGAATTTTAAAAAAAATCCTTGGAGGAATTTTGAGAAAATCGAAAAAAACTGAAAAAGTACATCAGTAAAGTACTAGTACTTTTTGGCCGATTTTGTTCAAAAGCTTATTTTGAGATTCTTCAAAGGTACCTAAGTTAAATATAAAATTTCAATCCGCTAGCTCAACTCCTTCATGCTAAAAATCTGTCCACACACACATACACACAGACACACACACACATACACACACACACACACACAGACCAATTTGCGGGACCCACTTTTTTGGACTCAGGGGACCTCAAAACATGTATATCCATCAAAATCTTGACATCGAATTTTTGACATGATCGCAATACTTTCTCTCTCTATATATATTAACATATATAGAGGTAAGAGAAAGTAAAAGTGGCTTTCGCGACGCGACACATGGTCTGTCTGTGTGTGTGTCTGGGTTCCATTTAAAGCATGAAGGAATTGAGCTAGGAGGTTGAAATTTTATATTTAAGTTAAGCACCCACCCAGGGCGTGAAAATAAGCTTTTGATCAAAATCGGACAAAAAGTACTAGTACTTTATTTATGTATTTTTCCAGTTTTTTTAGAATTTCTCAAAATTCGCCCCAACGATTTTGATTAAAATTCAAAAATCAATTATTTTTTAGATGCTCTTTCAAATGTATATTCTCATTTTGTCATTGAAATATTTTGAAGACCAGTTTACTCTTGTACTTCATAGAAAAGATAGAAGAAATTAAATTAAAATTAAATATACAAATTAAACACTATGGTTATTTGTTTCAAAGGTTTTATTAATTAAAATTAACACTTAATACGTATTTCGACAATTTCTTGTCATCATCAGAAGTGATTACATTCTAATACATGTAATCACTTCTGATGATGACAAGAAATTGTCGAAATACGTATTAAGTGTTAATTTTTAATTAATAAAACCTTTGAAACAAATAACCTAGTGTTTAATTTGTATATTTAATTTTAATTTACAAAATGTTTCAACGAGAACCAACGGTCGAAAGTTTAAATCTTATAGAAGAAATTGTTGCCATGGTACGAAATATAAAAAATTTTCTTATACTTATAAATTTTACATCTTGAATTCTAATATACCGGCGGAAACTAAATATTTAGCGACACAAAAAAATCTGGTGCGACAGTCACACCAGATTTTTTTTTTAAACACACATTTTTTTCCACATACACACACACAGTCTTTTTAGCAACTTAGGCCATATAAGACTTTTTACGACATTCATTGTCAGTACTTTAGTAATTATCTATTGGGGGTCACGGCATTCTTATTTAAGCCATTTGGTATCCAACCCCTAAAATCATTGGACTGACTGGGATCCGAACCCGCGACCCTTCGTATACAAGGCAGGCGCGCTACCAATTACACCAAGGCGTTTTCCATTTTTTAAATGGCCTCAGATGCCGAAAAATACTTGCGGGAAAGCTTAGCAACTTCGATGCCCACTTTTTAATTGATATATATCTAGTGGGATTTGAATTTAGTTAATATTTGCTCTTCCATTCCCATCTAAAAATAGTGTTCCGAATTAGGATCTTAAATATCTGTTCTTATTAGTTCCTTAATCATATTCCTAACAAGTATTATTATGTGGTTAGTCACTTTAAATTTCTACTCATTAATAAGCTACTAAATGGGGATAAAGGAGATTTATATTTTATTTAATATATAGTATAATTTTGATAATAAATGACGGGATATTGCTTTTATTTATTAAATCATAACACATTCTAGTCAGGTAATTAATGAAGAGACAGGCGATGCTTTACAAAATCCTCGCTTTCATGAGATAAATAAAATTTACAATTTTTGAGTGAATCTTCTTTCGAAATCAATATTGTTTCAATATGGTTTTTCACTTTCAGGGTTTTAAACAAAAGCCAGTGTGTGTATAAATAAGGGGAGGGGATGGCTGAATAGGATGGGATTATATCCGCACGCACAGCTACAGTTACAGCTCCCCTACAATCCGATCACCGAATTCCATTACACGCTACAACTGGCCCCTGTTTTATTTCGTCGCCTCCCTGTCTTTAGACAGTTATAAATAATCATGCTCATATAAATATGATAAGGGTATGGGGTAGGGGAGGTATAAATCCGATTAGTGACATAATAATATCTTTGTTAGAGAACCGCAAATTTTTTGTGGCCGATTAATCCCTCCACTCACACACAATCAGGGGCAGGATTATTTCCTATTCATACTCCTGCTTTATCGTATGCTCAATTTGTTTATCTTTTATTTTTTTTTTTAATTAGACCCTCTCACAACGATCGCTTTTGATATTATTATTAAAAAAAGGCGCTGTTTGTATATGAGTATTTCATTTGTTTGTTTGAAATTTGAAAAAAGCAATATATTATCGCTTTAAAAAAAAATTGATTTTTTTTTTATTGATATTGGAATGAAAAGGAAATTTAATTGAAGTTAAAAATTTTTTGTGTCGACATATATTTAGCTTCCGACAGTATGGTGAATTAGAATTCGAGGTGTAAAATTTATAAACATAGAATAATATTATTATTTTGTTACTATGGCTCTATTTTTTCTATGAAGTACAAGAGTAAAGTGATCTTGAAACAATTTTAAGGGAAAAATGAGAATATAGATTTTAAAGAGCTTCTAAAAAATAGTTGATTTTTGAATTAAAAAAAATCGTTGGAGCGAATTTTGAGAAAATCGAAAATACTGAAAAACCACATCAGTAAAGTACTAGTACTTTTTGGCCGATTTTGATTAAAAGCTTATTTTCACGCCCCAGGGGGTGTCTAACTTAAATATAAAATTCCAATTTCCTAGCTCTTTTCGTTCTTGAGATACTTTGTTCACAGATTCACACACACAATGTTGAGAAAATCACCTTTTTGGACCCATGGGACCTCAAAACATTTCGACATCGAATTTTTCACAGGAATATAAATGTATATATACAAATAGAGTTAAGAGGAAGTAAAAAATATGAGAATTATTGAGAATCACGATTTTCTCAGCCTATCCTGGACAAATTCTTTTGAAATTTAGTGCAAATTAAGAACTGTCTTTTTCGTTTAATATCAACCCTGGATGGGGAAGGGGGAAATTATACTAGTTACAACCCTTTCTGAATATTTATGATAAATAATAAAAGTCTGGCCTCTTGATGAGACTTAAAATCCCAAAATTCAATGAGCGCCCACGCCTTTGTTTTTTTTTTTACTTTCTCTTACCTATGTATATATGTAATATATATATAGAGAGAAAGTATTGGATTCATGTCAAAAATTCGATGTCGAGATTTTGATGGATCTTCACGTTTTGAGGTCCCCTGAATCCAAAAAAAGTGGTTTTCGCGACATGGTCTGTCTGTGTGTGTGTCTGTGTGTCTGTGTTCAATTTTAAGCATGAAGGAATTGAGCTATGAGGCTGAAATTTTATATTTAAGTTAAACATCCCCCGGGACCGGAAAAATAAGCTTTTAATCAAAATCGGCCAAAGAGTACTAGTACTTTACTGATGTACTTTTTCAGTTTTTTTCGATTTTCTCAAAATTTGCTCCAACGATTTTTTTTTTTAAATTCAAAAATCAATTATTTTTTAGATGCTCTTTAAAATGTATATTCTCATTTTGCAATTGAAATCTTCTGAAGACCACTTTACTCTTGTATTTCATAGGGAAGATAGGAGAAATGGTTGCCATGGTAACAAAATATAAATATTTTCCCATACTTATAAATTTTACATCTGAATTCAAATGTTCCGTACTGTCGGGAACTAAATATATGTCGACACAAAAATCTAGTGTGACAAGCACAGAACACAACTTTCGATTACCGAAGGTAAGAGAAAGTTGTGTGCCGTGCGCCAGTCACACCAGATTTTTTATCATAAATATTCAAATATTCTATATTACAATTTTCCTAATATATATTTTTAGTTTCTCTTTACACTATATATGGGATATATAGAGAGAGATAGTATTGCGATCATGTCAAAAATTCGATGTCAGATTTTGATGGATATACATGTTTTGAGGCCCAAAAAAGAGGGTTCCGCAAATGGTCTGACTGTGTGTAACGATTTTAAGCATAAAGGAATTGAGCTACCGGATTGAAATTTTATATTTAAGTTAGGTTCCCTCCCGGATAGTCAAAATAAGCTTTTGAACAAAACCGGCCAAAAAGTACTAGTACTTTACTGATGTACTTTTTCAGTTTTTGCCATGGTTATGGAGTTTAAAATGTATTTCCATTTTGATTAAAATTCTTAAATAAACTATTTTTTAGATGCTCTTTAAAAAGTACATATATCAGCAAAATTTTTCGTGAAAATTGTTTGAAGTACTCATTACTGATATAGTATCGCAGATTTTTCAAATTCACTTTCCGGCTCTTCCTTCCATAGAGTCAATGTTAAATCCTTATGAAGATTCTCATGTTGATTTCGATTTAAAAAGGACCTTTGGAACTTTAAACACATTAAAAAATTCCAATTCTTATGAAATGTTGTCTTTATTTAGGATTCTATATTGTGTATAAAATATCCAAAAAATTTTGAATAATAACAAGATTCCTCCAACCCCAAAATGGCAAGTTTTTAGATTCCTCCGTAAGCGTGCCTAGTAGAGAGAATATGACTTCAATTTTCTGTATTATATTGAATATATCAAGTAGCAATTTTTTTTTTTTTTTTTAAACGCCCTAGTGTTTTGAGAGTCATTAGGATTTAATAACGCGATGTCTATTTAATTAATGAACCTTTCTAAATTAATAATGACGTCAAAAGAGAGATTTTTCTCAACTCATTAACTTTTCATGTTTTTATTTAATATCTGACAAATGTAAAAGCAAAAGGTATTGTCAGAGTATGAGTTCCTTTAGCTAATGACAAAGCTGTGTTAATGGGCTCGATTAACGGATCTGACCCGGGCGACCAAGGATCAAAATGAGACGACGAGGACGATGATGATGAATGACCAAACGACCAAATCGGGGATCGAAGATGGACCCCACAGCCACCCACACGCGACCGAGGTGCACTTTAATAAGCCGGAACATGTTCATTAATCAAGGCTGTTCGCGGGTCATCCATCATTTTTGAAAGTGGCTTGCCTCCCTGATGGTTCGTTTGTTCGTTCGTTGGTTGCCCCAAAGGGGCTGGTTTGGTCATCGATTCACTAAAACCATTCTAATCACCCTCTTTTAAAAATACGTTACATGCGTTTGAGTAATTACTAATTTTTATAATCCTGATAATTTATTAATATCTTTTTTCAAAAGTAAAAATTTTTTTTTACTTTCTCTTAACTATTACGGTATATAATATACCATTAGAATGAACTTTGATATTTAAGTACGTACAGTGAGCGCCACAATTAAGGGGTGAGTCTCGAAAAACCGTTAATAGCCGATTCAGAAGCTGGTTACTCTAGGCGACAAGAGATGACGTTAGTTCTTCCCATATATGGGAAACAAGGGTTATATTCCATTTCATTTGAAAGGTTCCAGCTATTTAATTAAGGGTAGAAAATTAATTATTTTTTAACACAATGATTACTAATTTAATTATCTATAAGATATAGACCGAATTTTTTAAAAATATCTTTTCTTTAATGCGATTAATCTAAAAAAAAAATTTATTTTTTCAAATATCAAAAAAAGGGCTTCTATAAGTTGTAGACATTTTAAATAGCTTTAAATTTAAAAAGATTTGAGGTCGATAGCTTAAAAATTGTGGCCGCTGGAATCTCCCAAAATTAGCACCTCGATACGCGACTTAAGTCCCCACCTGGGTGCTAGAGCCTTAAGTATATGGTACAGTATATAGTGAAATAATTTTAATGACCGAAAAGGTAAAATAAAATCGAGTGCAGATGATTTTATTTTACCTTTTCAAATTTAAAATTATTTCACCATATACTATTGTATAACATATACTTAGGCTCTAGCTCCCAGGTGGGGACTTAATTGTGGCGCTCACTGTACCTCCCTGACATAACCAGAGGTTTTTCAAAAATATCAACTTTACTGACATACTTTTTCCGTTTTTTTCTCAAAAAAAAAAAGTGCTTGAAATTCATAAATGTTGTATCAGGTCTTATTATAGCCTATTTGAGAAAATTTCTTCCGTATTCTATTCCTGGATTCTTTGAAATGGAATTAGGTAGGTAATTAAAATTTTTTTATTTTTTATTCAGAGCTTTGTTTTTATTCAGTTGCTGAAGAGATGCGCACATCATCGTTTCGGAAATAGTCTTCATCAGAGTTACATACAAATTAAAAATAAAATTTTTTTAATTACACATCTAATTCCCTTGAAAGAATCCAGGAACAGAAAGAACTACGGAATAATTTTTTTCAAAATAATCAAGTAGAATTAAGAAGATTCTGGGACGGAGATTTTCTTTAATTAAAACTCGATGAGCTGCAGTTGATGTTAACAAATTTTATCTCTTAGGTCCTGGCTAAATATACATCTACACGTTAAATCCAGCATCGATTACCAAAGTATGTGCAGCCACTCACACCAGATTTTATGTCTTTCTCTCAGCATGTTCATCAGCACTTTGATAAAATTAAATTCGCACATTTATTTGCACAAGGAAATTACACAACAATACAAATGAACTTGGGGGAGGGGGGGGGGGGTGAATGATAAGAGTTCTTATTGCCAACCTTAACGAGGTGAAATATTTCACCCTTTGCGTGACGTAACTAATCAACTTGATGTGTTTGCTACGAGACATGTGGCCTCCTCCTCTATCTATCCACGCCTTAATTTAAAATATCCTATTTTTATCCTGTATTCCCAACCGGATATTATAATAATAATGTATACCTATCAAAATAAGAAAAGGGATCTCATTTATTTCTTTATCTCAATTGAAATCTTAATTTTTTGTATAATTTGTTGTTTGTTTTTAATTTATGGCATATGTCTATGGGCTAAGTTTATGTTGACAGTATAAAAAGATGACCCACTTTAAGTGCGATATAATTAATTTATCAATTAAATGAAGCCTCCAAGTCAGGTGAAAGTAGGGATGGAAAAGTCGACACTGACAAGAATCGACTTTTAGAAATAATATTTTAACGTTGAGACTCTTGTGAGTGAGAATCGATTATAATCGAATTGAAAGAGTCAAGTCGATTAGAATCGATTCTCACTGGACGACTTCGACTTTTTTCTTACAATTGGCTACTTAGTATCCGATGGTAATATAGTTTGTAACGTTTTCATTGATTAACTTTCATCTTGCATTTAAAACCTACACATAACATACCAATAAACACGCTTTCTGAGATCGGTTAGTGATGATATGTGGCATTCTTAATTCCTCAATTTTAATATTTTATACTAATATTTTGATACTAAACTTTCATATTTTTATTTAATGTCCGGTGCCATATCACTTGCAATTTCTGGATAGAATATTCTTTGATAAAAATATTGAAAACAAATTAGTGTGTCTTGTCTGTATTTATTAAAATATTTAAATACTTAATAAATCTTATAAATAAATAAATATATTTAATATTTACTCAGTATCTCCTAAGCACTAGTTATAGAGTTTTTAAAAAGTCGACTTGAAAGTCGAAAAGTCGACTTGTCAGAAATGATTAATCGATTCCGAGAATCGAAAAATATCAAGTCGATTCCAAAATCGAAAATCGGTTTTTCGAGCTCCTTCCCTACATGAAAGTAATCGGACATTTTTAATTTTTCGAAAATAATCCCCATATTATATTGCCTATCTAAATGGTATCTATTTTACAAATGTAGAGCATTTAATTATGCGTCGTTTTGTTAAAATTCAATGGGAGATATACGGTGAAAACTTGTCTATTTTTTAGCAAAAAAACTTCAAGTCAACTCGATTATTTGCATTACTTATATTCATTACTCTACATAAAATTTAGTTTTATGTAAAATAAATGACTGGGTGGTTCCTCCTTTATTCGAAATTCTATTTTGAATAATAATATATGACCTAATAGTAATATTAATAAGGGAACAAACAACTCTTCCGCCTCAGTATTATTTAAACTCGTTCTCTCTTCCAATTCCAAAACATTGCCTATATTTAATTAACGTCGTTCTAATTGTAAATTCTAATGCTTTAACAACCTAAGAGTGGGAGTGGGAGCTGTCTGACTCTTTTAAAATGAATTAGTAAAGGGTGGAGAAAAGGAGGTGGGGATAAAACGTTCATTTATCCAATCTAACAAAAACATCAGCAGACTCTTGAACTTAATTAATATACTGCTAGCGTTCTCTACGAAAAATTATCTTACGATGTAATATATTCTATATTATATAGAATATATAAGAAGAATTTAAAAATGGAGTGAAGTAAAAATTGAAAATACTGTAATCAATAGCTAAGACTTGAAGATGGACTGGAGATGTCCGAAATATCTGCGAAGCTAGTCACTTTAAAGTATTTTTGGCTCAAGCACGTATACTTTCGCCTTTTACTAAAGATATCCGTGGAGGGGGCCAATTGGTGAGTCTATTAAATTTTTTGTGTGCCCGGCGCAACCTGGGCCAAATCTATCTCAATAAACAAATCCCTATCCTTGACGAATAAGGGCCGATTGCTGCAAGTAAATACATACAGTTAACCAGCAACCCTATCCAGCCGATAGCAAATCATCGATATGGTAAACAAGAACACACCTAATATTCAAAAAAGGTTTTTTCAGGTATAAGCGGAGCTATTTCTGGGTATGTTGTCGTTGTTTGTTGAGAGTTGTGCTTTTGGCTCACTTAACGCCAGCCATCTCTTGGCAAAAACATGCGAACAGCTTTGCCTTCTGAAGCGCCTTAAATTATAATCTTTTAAAGTTATATATTTTCCAATTTAGAAAAGAATATAAAAACCAAGGAATTTGAATTCGGTATTTTGATTGAAATATCATATCTCATTGAAAGATCGATAGAAATATCGTTAAATCATGTGGCCAAAATAAATATAGCTAGAAAAGACTGTTAATACTAAATTTTTACTTTCTCTTTTACTTACTCTCTCTAAGTATATATGGGCCTATATATATATTTGATTCATGTCAAAAATTCGATGTCGAGATTTTGATGGATATACACGTTTTGAGTTCCCCTGAATCCAAAAAAAGTTGTTTTCCCGACATGCTTTGTCTGTGGGTGTGTGAATAAAATATAATATCTCAAGAACGAAAAGAGCTAGAAGGTTGAAATTTTATATTTAAGTTAGATACCCACTGGGTACTTTTTCAGTTTTTTTCGATTTTCGCATTCGCTCGAACAATTTTGTTTAAAATTCAAAAATCAATTATTTCATTACTTATTACCATTATAATTATTTTTTTAGATGCTCTTATTTTGGTCTCAAAATTATTTGAACACCACTTTACTCTTGTAGCACTTCATAGGAAAGATGGGTGCCATGGTAACAAAATCTAAATATTTTCTCATGTTTATAAATTTTATATCTTGATTTCACCGTACTGTCGAAAACTTATTATATGTCGACACAAAAAATCTGGTGTGACAAGCACAGAACTCAACTTTCGATTACCGGTGCTGTGCGACCAGTCCCACCAGATATTTTAATTAGCCTACAATTTCAAAAGCAAAACGAGAAAGGAAAACACATTTTAATAAAGTATAAAAAAAATACCTAATCAAATTAATTAAATTAATAGATAAGCTTTAAACAAAAGTACTTAGAAGCAGAGTGATAGTTGAGTGGAATTTCACACTTCAATGCTAGCTCTGACTCATTTGTCAGTTGAGAGCCAAAGGGGATGCTGGGAATGAATCCATCTGCTGCCGGGATTCGAACCCCTGCCTTTAAAGAGATGCTCTTCGCTACACCTCCCTTAATCCGATATGATCATGTTGCGAATCGATGACTCTAAATGACAGCCAGCCATTGATTGTTAATCCAATCACTCTGAGTTATTATTGGCTAATCCTTTAAAAATGGAGAGAAAGAGAAAGGGGCAAAAAAATCAGAGATGAGGCCCTGCCATTTATGTACACCAACACAGATTATAAAAATAAATATAGAATACAAGATGTTCTTCTCATTTAAATTCTAAAATATAATATGAGGCAATTTGAAGGCTATTTTAAAAAATAAATTGTATTTACTAACATCAAATATAATTATCAAGTTTATTAAAAAAAGCAAATTTGTGGGACCCCCTTGCAGGAACGAAGTTCCTCACGCCTTTTCTTCAGAAGGTGGGCGTGGTCCCGCCAAGACTTCGGCTAATTTCGCCTTCTTCCGCCGTCGCTCGGGCGCTGGGAACACATTTTTGTTAGGAATGTGTTTTTGTTACGTTACATTTTCTCCCAATTCACCCTGCGTAAGCAGCGTTAAAGAACTTCGTTCCAATATTCTTAAGGGGGTAAAATAAAAAGACAGTCATGACGCCTGAACATCATCAGTACAAAGATATGATTTGATGAAAGGCCTATGTGTTATTTTTTCAGAAAAGGAAAAATCTGATGTGACTGGACGCACCAGATTTTGAGTCGACATATATTTATGTACATAGTACGGTACATTTGAATTTCAAGATGTAAAATTTATAAGTATGGGAAAATATTTATCTTTTGTTACCATAGCAACCATTTCTCCTATCTTTCCTATGGAGTACAAGAGTAAAGTGTGCTTCAGAAGATTTCAATGGCAAAATGAGCATATACATTTCAAAGAGAATCTAAAAAATAATTGATTTTTGAATTTTAATCAAAATCTTCGATTTTGAGGAAATCGAAAAAAAAAAGTATCAGTAAAGTGCTAGTACTTTTTGACCAATTTTGTTCAAAAGCTTTGTGTCACGTCCCAGGAGGATACCCAACCTAAATATAAAATATCTACCTCCTAGCTCAATTACTTCATGTTTTAAATTGAAAACACACACACACAAACAGACGATGTTGGGAAAACTACATTTTTGGATTTAGGGGACCTGAAAACCTGTATATCCATCAAAATCTTGACATCGATTTTTTGACATGAATCCAATACTTCTATATATATGTGTATATTAACATATACATATAAATAAGAGAAAGTAATAATTTTTACTTGCAATATAAAATGTAGTAGATATTCACTATTAAAATTATTTAGAAGAGAGGGGAAATGAAAATGCCTTTTACTTGAAAATAGTTTTTAGAATTGTAAAGACCACAATTATTTAACTAAGATAGATTTAAACTAACTATTAAATTAATAGGCAAATAGAGAGAGAGAGAGAGAGAGAGAGAGAGAGAGAGAGGGAATTTCGAGTATTCTCTCCATGCCTGGTGCACTCGTTATACGTTGCAAGTGCGTTGGATGCCGCACATGTTGTGCCCTTATAATCATTTTAATTAACATCTCGTAACGTTAAATCACACACACACACACACACACACACACATACTCGCTTTTAGCTTATTCCGTCGCCTTACGACACTATTCAAGATTATATTTTTAATGCCGCATCAAAAGGGTTTGGGGGAAGTAAAACCACTGAAATTCATATTAAATATTCATACAAGGGCAAAGATTGAGTTTTTAATGCTAAAAGAGGGAGATTTACAATAATTAAAGTATTAAAGTCGTGGTTAGCAAAATTATTTTTGTTGCGCCACCCTAACAAAAAAAAAATAATAAAATTTGCGTCACCCCTTTATTAGGCCTAATACAATAGGTTTTTGTTAAATAATTGTATGCGAGTTTAATTTCAAAAATATTTACTAAACCCCTTAACCAACAGGAAGCAATTTTTTTTTTCAAAGGGCTGAAAAATGATGTTTAGTCTTTTATTTTACAAATATAAAAGAAATTTTATAGTAGAGTTGAACCAAGCCGCCGAAAGGATCATTGCTGATAACAACGTGTAACAAACAAGAGAGGTTTCTCATAAAAAAAATAATAAATAACTAATAATACCCCCATAAGAATCCGATACTATTATCCTACAATTCATGATTTGTAAATAACACTAGTCGACAAGGTTTTTTTCACAAGAAATCTGATTAGTGAATCATTTTTTCATTCTGAATCAGATATGTAGTTAGAATTTTTCCATCAGGCACAGTTTTAGAGATATAGAGAAAAATAGATTTTAATAGAAAATGTGCTCTAAAACGGCTTTTATTTAGAATGTTCAATTTATTTTAACGCGACACCCTGTCAAAATATGCAGATATTTATAATACATATAAAGGCCCTAGGGGTATAAGAATGGTGAAAATGCCCTTGGAACATATTTCAATGATACATAGGGGATTTGTAGGTACTAATAAAATAATAAGATGCTGAAAGTTTCAGATCGCTATCTCAAATGGTTTTTGAGAAAAACCAAAATATGTAAAAATCAGAAAAACATTTTTTTCTCAGGAACGGCTGAATCGATTGATTTGAATTTTTGATATGTTTTGGGGGCTGATGGTACCTTCTAGGGAAAAAATCAAGACCTATATCGGATCATGACATCCTTGAAAAAAATGGCGTTTTTTGTTTAATTTTAATTTTTAACCATGATACAATTTTGGCACAAAAATGAAACAATTTTTTTTGAAATCCTCATTCAATTTCCTGTAAGTTCATAAGTTCATAAATTCATAAAAAAAGGTACGCCATAGTAGAAAAAAATAAAAACCATTTATTACTCAAATATTGACTTTATATGTTTTGTGCTTTAATCTTGTTTTTTATTGCTCAAGCTTACACATATATTTTCATTTTATTCAAAATAACCAGTTTATATTCATAACATCAAAATTTTTTGCCTAAATCAAAAGTTAAAATTTTTAAATATCTATAATCATTAACTATAATGCTATAAGATAAAAACAGTTTTTGATTAATGAATAATAAAAATAAAAACTAATATCAAAAAGATAAATCTTTCAACAATAAAAAATGCAGAATCACGTTTAATCAGTCTTCGTCACTGTCTTCTTCAATCACAGTTGAAACGTTGTCTTTATCAAATAATTTGCTCAATGTTTCAGCGGGCCTCAGATTTTTTGTCAAATATCTTCCGTATGACAAATAATAAACAATGGCAGCAACGTGAGAGCAACATCCAATTGTTCTAAGACTATTCGCACACTCACAGCTATGTCTTAATACGCCTTTAGGTCCATTAGCATTTTTTTTATATTTAATAAAACATCTATATACTTTGTTATTAATATGGCGAGAGTGTACTTGAGCTTTAAGTATGTTAGTATGATCTTTTACATATTGGATAGTAATTTCAGGGGCGTATATAGAAATTTTTTTAGGGGGGGGGGCCTGAACTCAAAAGTTTTTCTGCTAAAAATTTTTTTTTTAAGAAACTACATTTTTTTTTCACACGAAATTTTTTGCGGAACATTTTTTTTTCTTTTGCGGAACCAAAGTTTTCCATCCTGCGAAAAAATTTGTTGCCCTGATGTCTGTATATCCCTATATATGTATATGTGTTTGGGAAATTTCGGGGGGGGAGGGGTCCGGGCCCCCCTCTGCCCCCCCCCCTTATATACGCCCCTGAGTAATTTATATAGTAGATTTATCTTTTTGATATTAGTTTTTATTTTTATTATTCATTAATTCATTATCTGTTTTTATCTTATAGCATTATAGTTAATGATTATAGATATTTAAAAATTTTAACTTTTGATTTGCCCTCGGGGCATGGTGTAGAGGTTAGCGTGCTTACCTCATATACCAAACGTCGCGGGTTCGGACCCCAGGCAGTCCGATGATTTTATATAAGGCATTTGGATACCAAATGACTTATATAAGAATGCCTGGACCCCAATATGTATAATTATAAATAACGGATATCGTTTAAAGTCTTAAATGGCCTAAGTTGCCGAAAAGACTGTGTGAATGCGTGTGTGAGTGTGAGTGTGAATGAGAAAAAAGTGTAAATGTTTTTTATATAAAAAAAAAAAAAAAAACTTTTGATTTAGGCAAAAAATTTTGATGTTATGAATATAAACTGGTTATTTTGAATAAAATGAAAATATATGTGTAAGCTTAAGCAATAAAAATCAAGATTAAAGCACAAAACATATAAAGTCAATATTTGAGTAATAAATGGTTTTTATTTTTTTCTACTATGGCGTACCTTTTTTTATGAATTTATGAACTTATGAACTTACAGGAAATTGAATGAGGATTTCAAAAAAATTGTTTCATTTTTGTGCCAAAATTGTATCATGGTTAAAAATTAAAATTAAACAAAAAACGCCATTTTTTTCAAGGATGTCATGATCCGATATAGGTCTTGATTTTTTCCCTAGAAGGTACCATCAGCCCCCAAAACATATCAAAAATTCAAATCAATCGATTCAGCCGTTCCTGAGAAAAAAATGTTTTTCTGATTTTTACATATTTTGGTTTTTCTCAAAAACCATTTGAGATAGCGATCTGAAACTTTCAGCATCTTATTATTTTATTAGTACCTACAAATCCCCTATGTATCATTGAAATATGTTCCAAGGGCATTTTCACCATTCTTATACCCCTAGGGCCTTTAAAGTTTCAGCCCGATCGGAGGTCATTTAGACGTGCCGCGAAAGGGTAAAAGTTTAGAAAAATCGAAATTTTTAAGATTCTTTTTGCTTTGATCATCCCTAACACAATTTTAGATATCCCTGAATGCAAAAAACATATATTTACGATATTCTATAGTTCATTGGCTTTTTAAAAATCATTCATTCGTAAAAATCTGTTAATTATTAACGAAATTACGAACAAAAACGTCAGCAAAGAAAAAACACAAGTACACTCACTGGTCGAAAAAATGGACTTCAATTGAATTAAAAAAGCGAACCCTATCCACGAGAAGCTAATGTATCTTCTCTGAGCATAGGTTCCCGGGCACTAACTTTATTAAATATTATTTAAAAAAATATATTTCTAGAATCTCATATCTTTCTTTATACTTGTAAAAGAAAATGAAGTTTATTTTTTTCGATCAGTGAGTGTACTGTTGTTTTTTCTTTGATGATGTTTGTGTTTATAATTTCGTTAATCATTAACAGATTTTTACGAATGAATGATTTTTAGAAAGCCAAAGAACTATAGAATAACGTAAATATGTTTTTTGCTTTCAGGGATATCTAAAATTGTATTAGAGGTGACCAAAGCAAAAAAAATCTTAAAAATTTTGATTTTTCTAAACTTTTAGCAGTTTAAACGTCTCCTCAAATGGCTCCTGTGCCCAAGCTCAGAGATAATAATTATCTCTGAGCTTGGGCACAGGAGCCATATAATTTTGTATGAAGCAAATAAATATTATTATTGACAAATCCCGGTTTGATCACATGTGCACTTGCACTATGTGTATAATTCCCAATAACTGAAGATGGCCAAATAAATTCAGGCCGAAACGTCTTATTCTGGGAGTTTTATTAACCTGGACAATCCCAAATTTGCTGATATCTCCAATTCTCCACTATAATCACATCACAGCCACAACCTCAAAAAGCAACTATAAAATTAACGCATGATACGTATTTCGACAATTCCTTGTCATCATCAGAAGTTATATTCTATTCAATTAGAATTTAAGCACTTGTTATGATGACAAGGAATTGTCAAAATACGTATCATGTGTTAATTTTATAATTAATAAAACCTTTGAAACAAATTATCTAGTATTTATTAATTTTAATTTACAAAATGTTTCTAGGAGAACCTACGGTCGAGTTTTTATTTGAAATTTTGAAGGAATACCGTAGTTTAGTTGTTCAAGCAAACCTCTGCAAATCCTTCAAAAGATTCGGACTTATTTCTGTATTTTTATTGTCATAACTCTACTAACGTTTTAGAACCTAGATAAAAATTCTTTGATCCCTTGAGTAATTCCTGTCATAGTTTATTAATAGTTAAGCAAAAACTTTTTTGTTTAGAGAGAATGAAATGATGTGAAAACAAGACTAATCAAAAGTGAAAGATCGTATTTTGATCCCATAAATCGGATCCAAGTGGGAAATGGCCACCTGCGTTGTGATAACCTGAGACATGGAGCTCCAATTACCATCAGGTTATAAAATTAAAAGGCAAATCATGTCAGAAGGCGCCCTGGACCAACCAACGAACAAAGACCTCTTCCCTCAACCACACACACACACAAAGGTAATTTCAATATGGCTAAGACATTTTTCAATTTGGAAATTGAATTAACAACAAACAAAAACCGAAAAGAGAAAAGAAATTCATTTCCGTTTGTTTTTGTTGTTTGTTGATGTTATTTTTTGATAACAACAACAACAACAACAACAGCAATAACAACAACCAAATAAAGATATAAATGAGAAAATGTGTAATTATTATTCCCCTTTTTTTAAATAAGAAAGAAACAAGATAAGAGATTCAATTTAGTTTTCACCTTTTTTTAATAGAATATAATGTTATTCAAATTTTTTTTTTAGACGTTAATTATTACTATCTCCGCCGCCCGCCTTCGACCTTTCATTAATTTTCTTTACTTGTTCCATTTTCAAAATAAATTATTTACATAAACAATGATATTATATTTTTCTCTTTCATAATAAATCCCAAATCCCTAGCTCGAAGGCATACATTCTGTAGAATTTGAATTATCCTATATTATCTATATAAACACAAACATAAGCCGGAATATTTAAATAAAATAAAAAAACATGGTTACATAGCGAGAGAGAGAGCCTGTATATTTTTTGAACATGTTTAGAAAACAACAAAATATTATAATAATGAAAAAAAAAAAAAAAAAACATGGTGATGGTTCAATCCTCTCACGAACTAGGAAGAGTCCCTAATAGACCTTTGTTAAATAAATTCTAATAAAATGTAATTTTTATAAATAGACGCTCGCCAGAAAATAATATAAACAAGACACAAACCGGCACTTTTTATTATTTTACTTTGATTTGATCGTCATGTTGGAATATGAAATGAATGAAGTAACGTTCTCTACGGATGCAGACTTTTTTGGAGTTATTAAAACGGCTATAACTATTCTGGCCTAACTCACCACGTTTCGGCAACAAGACAAATAAGAGAAAGTAAAAATATAAGTATGGAAGCAGAGGCAGTCAAAAAAGAAAATTCTCTGAATGCTTTACGAATAAGCTGGAGACGTTTCGGTCCATTTATCATGAACCATCTTTAGTCCATTAATTGGTGTAAATTTTGCTCAGAGTTAGATAATATATAATATAGACCGAACCTCCTCAACCATGCTGATTTTTTGGCAAGGGTGTAGGAAGGAAAAAACAAAAACAAAGTTTTTTTATTTTTTTCCAAATGAGATTAATAGTCAAGGATTTTCAGAATGAACTCGATTATCCGAACTATGATTCTAAAAAATCAGAGGAAACGTCCCCCAAGAGTATAATAATTGAAAAATATTCATACAATTAACCCCTAAATGCCTGCAGAAGTGTGAAGAGTGAAAATTTAAAAATCTTGTTTATCCGGAAATAATTGGTTCTATTTGTTCTAATAATCGAATTTCTACTGTATTTCAACTTAGCCAGTAAAGAGAGGGGTGAAATAGATAGCTGATGTTGTCTCTCGATTTAATATACAAATTCATCTCCCGCTTTGATACTTCAAATTTCAAATTAGTTACCAAAATAAGTAAAGAATTATACCGGTATATAACATGTGTTGATCCATGAAGTAATTATGAAAAACATACAACCAAGTATTTATTAAATTAAATAAGCGTAAAAGGTAAATACCTCGGATCTGTCGATTTGTACTCAACATCTCCTACTACTGAACCACAGTACAGTATTTAGCGATCTATCAAATTTAAAATAAGCGAACCTTTTTCGATTATTTAAATTAATAAATACTTGGTTGTATGCTTTTCTATTTATAAAATAATGTTGGTGTATTAAAAGACCCCACTGGCCTTGAGACTTGTTAATTAATAATTATATAATAACCAGTCTTTTTTATATCCATACGTGAATAAAAACATGTATCTCGACATCGAATTTTTGACATGATCACAATACTTTCTCTCTCTATATATTTCATATATAGGGTAAGAGAAAGTAAAAATTAAATAATAAATATCAAGAAAGTTCAAGAGAATGAGCACCAGCCTAAGGTTCGCCAAAGTCAGATTATGCAACTAGTGAAAGTACAAAAAAAAAAAAAACTCACCAAAATTTTTGCGTTCAGGGATGGTAGATGCTTGGTGACAATAATGTTGATTCGCCTGGAACAAAGAGATAATAAAAATCTATTATTAATTATGATCATAAAAATTCTTTTATTGACTTCACTTGTATAAAAATCTGGTGTGACTGTCGCACAGCACACAACTTTCTCTTACCTTCGGTAATCGAAAGTTGTGTTCTGTGCTTGTCACACCAGATTTTTCGTGTCGACCTATATTTAGTTTCCGCCAATATATTAGAAATTTAAGATGTCAAAATTATAAACATGGGAAAATATTTATATTTTGTTACCATGGCAACCATTTCTGCTATCTTCCCTATGAAATACAAGAGTAAAGTGTGCTTCAAACAATTTTGAGGGCAAAACGAGAATATACATTTGAAAGAGTATCTAAAAAATAATTGATTTTTGAATTTTAATCAAAATCGTTAGAGCGAATTTTGAGAAAATCGAAAAAAACTGAAAAAGTACATCAGTAAAGTACTAGTACTCTTTGGCCGATTTTGATTAAAAGCTTATTTTTCCGGTCCCGGGAGGTATTTAACTTAAATATAAAATTTCATCCTCCTAGCTCAATTCCTTCATGCTTAAAATTGAACACACACACACACACACACACACACACACACACACACACACACACACACACACACACAGACAGACCATGTCGCGAAAACCACTTTTTTGGATTCAGGGGACCTCAAAACGTGAAGATCCATCAAAATCTCGACATCGAATTTTTGACATGAATCCAATACTTTCTCTCTATATATATATTACATATATACATAGGTAAGAGAAAGTAAAAAGTCAATTTATTCTTTTATTACTGTATAAAAAAAGCTTATGAAAATATATTTTTTTATAAAATACTTATTAGAAAGGTTATTGAGATGAACATGATTGAATGTCACTCACCGTTTTAATTTCTATTTATGTCCATCTCACTTTGTATTTTCACTTGATTCTTTAAAACACTATGAATACACCATAAGTATTATACACACATTATAAATAAATAAATATAAATACATGATTATAAAGAGAATTCACAATTAATAAAAGACACTGAAGTGACAGTCAGCTTTTGATGACGACGAGAGAGCAAAAAGAAGCGACGCTGATTGGACAACAAACGAGAGAGGGAGTAACGCGGCTAATTTAACTCGTATCAAAATAATATGTATTCTTTTCTTAATTTATACTACTCTTATTGTTAATAAAAAATTAAGTCATTATTAACTTCAATAAAAATAAATATGACTATTTTTAGATTTATTTTAATAAAGACGTATTTATTAAAATTTTTTTAATTAATTTTTTTATACATGTTTCTTCTATTATCCAAAAGATGGCATTGCATGTCCTATTGTGAAATAAATTCTGATAATGAATATGATTTATGTAAGGCCTACATAAAAATTGGCATTACATGACAAATTCTGCTTTCAAAAAAATAATAAAAATTAATTTTATTAGAACATGTGAAAAAAATAAGTAATTTATGTAAAAAAAAATAAATAAATAAAAAAATAAATGTAGAAAAGCAAATATTAAATGTATCTGCTTATCCATTGATGCTTTTGAAAAAAAAAGTTCCACAAAATAAAAAATAAAATTTTACTTTATATTCTCATTCAACACAACTTTCGTCTTCTTCCCCCCTCCCTCCAACTTTCATCAAGAATAAATAATGGCTTTCTTCGGGAAGGAATAGTGGTGGATCCAGAGGTGTTTCTCGGGGGGGGGGGGGGGGTAATCTGGAGTGACTGGTCGCACAGCACACATTTTTTTCTTAATTTCGGTAATTTAAAGGCGAATTCTGTACTTGTTTGCCAGAATATAAATACTAATCAAATTTTTAAGTATTAATTTTTAAAATTTTACATTCAAAATACATTTTATTTTTTTGAAAAAAAGTATTTTTTTCAAATCTCAGGGGGGGGGGGGCAATTACCCCTTTTACCCCCCCCCCCCTTGGGAAGGAAATGAACTTATTTTCAACTATTTTAAAATAAGATTAAATTTTTTTTGCGCGTGACCCGTGGCTTAGAGAGAAGACATTAGCTTCTCGTGCCTAAGATCCCGGGTTCGCTTCCCGCCCCAAGCGAGAAAAATTTATTTCATTTGAATTGGCTATAAATAATTTGAAATAAATAGAGATGGGGTCTAAATGGCCTTAAAAGCCGAAAAAGACTAAAAAAATTAAAAAATTTTTTTTTTTAGGAAGGAAGCACAATTTAGTTTGAAAGTTCCAGATCCAGTGGACGGGGTTTAATAACGTTTTTTCTTTTTGAGGTACCGACAATAATTTATATATATTATTTATTTCTATAATTGAATAAACGTCTACAATTTGAATTTTCTCTCCTATCTTTATACAATTTGTTGTTTTTTTTTTTTTTTTTTTAAACACACTTTTTTCTCATTCACACTCACACTCACACTGCAACTCAGGCCATATAAGACATTTACGATAACGTTAATATACATATTGGGGTCCAGGCATTCTTATTTAAACCATCTGGTATCCAAATGGCTTAAATAAAATCATCGAACTGCCTGGGGTCCGAACTCGCGACTTTTAATATATGAGGTTAGCACGCTAACCTCTACACCAAGCCCCGAGGGCAATTTGTTATTTGTGAAAAATAAATATCCTTCAACAAAACCAAAAGCTACTGGACACATACATGTCTGTCAGCCTCCCACTCTTTTCCTTTTAGCCTTATCATAGGAAATAAAAAAAAAAAAGAATCGAGTAAATATTTTATCATGCAAGTAAAGTTAAATTGAACTTCTCAAGTCTGGTCAAAGAGAAAAATAATTGCATTACGTTTCCCCTTGGTTTTTTTTTATTTGGCAAAAAAGTACGGTTCCTGAGTCCCTAGGGGAAGGGGTAGAAGGGAGAGGGGGAGGCGGGGTGGAATCTAGTTCCTCTTGCAAGCAGGTAGGGTCGTTTGGCTGCACTGACGATTGCACTCAAGTCACGTCTCTCTATCTAAGAATAGTAAAAAGAGATCCCGCTCGTGGCGCTAGCTGATGAAGCACAAATATACCTACTATAGGTTTTTTTTAGTATTAATAAAAAAATAAATTTATTTTGAAATACTTATTAATAAGAAGATAGAAATGAGAGATGCAGCTAAGGTTATTTCTTTATTCTTTTAATTCACACAGCTGACGTTTCGGTTCCGTGTTTGAATCATCCTCAGAGCTGGAGGAAAATCATTATGAAAGTGCATTTTATTCATTGTTAAACAGCTGTTATTATATAAGAGTTCGTTTAACAATATATAAAATTCACTATGACACTTTCATAATGATTTTCCGCCAGCTCTGAGGATGGTTCAAACACGGAACCGAAACGTCAGCTGTGTGAATTAAATGAATAAAGAAATAACCTTAGCTGCCTTCTTTCTACCTTCTTATTAATATAGCATCTCAGCTATACATTGTTTTTGTATTATTACTTATATTTATATATTACATACACCTGTATGTATATTGGTACCAAAGGTCACGGGTTCGGGTCTCATGCAATGGATCAAATGGAATTGAAATAAATAGAGACGGGGTCTAAATGGCCTTAAATATCGAAAAAGACCTTAAATGAATTTAAAAAAAATAAAAATGTATATATTCTCGGTACGCTCGGAAGGTGAGCAGTTATTTTTAATACTTTAAATAATTCAGGAGAAGGCGATTAGCCGAGGGGATAAAGCAGTTAAGTTTATAATCCTAAATTGAAGACAACTCGAGTTCAAATCCACCTCATGGTAATAAATTATCCACCTCTAATTGAGATGTCTCCTCCTGAGGAAGGAAACGGGAGCACACCTCAGTATCATTCCCATGAGGGATGCTCTTCAGTGTAATCACAAGGTGTCAGGGCTGACATTAATGATTTTAGAATAGAATAGAATGATTGATAGAGAGATAGAAATAATTTACAACAGTATAATAGAATCCGAAAGACCCTGGCCTGGCAACGGAGAAGAGCATCAACAGTCCCCATAATCATTTCGGTTAAGTGAAGCCAGGCAAACCATTTCTCCTATCTTTCCTATGAAGTACAAGAGTAAAGTGCTCTTCAGAAGATTTAAATGGCAAAAATGAGAATATACATTTTAAGGAGAAACTAAAAAATAATTGATTTTTGAATTTTAATCAAAATCGTTGGAGCAAAATTTAGAGAAGAAAATCGAAAAAAAACCGAAAAAGTGCATCAGTAAAGTACTAATACTCGTTGGTCGATTTTGTTCAAAAGCTTCGTGTTATGTCCCAAGGGGGTGCCTAACTTAAATATAAAATTTCAGCTTCATATCTCTTTTAAGTTCTTGAGATATTCTGTCCACAGACAGAGAGACCATGTCGCGAAACCACTTTTTGGATTCAGGGGCCCTCAAAAC
>JAKCPI010016421.1:0-32408 GCA_023213315.1 Euborellia annulipes | reverse complement strand
ACCCTAACAGCACAAAATATTGCAGCAATGTTGCAGAAATATTGCGAATCTTGGCAACATTGCAGCGGCAATATTCCAAACTAGCAATATTGCTGTTTGAGCTGCAATATTGCATCAATGTTGCTGCAATATTGTCAATATTGAGCAAGATTGCAATATTTTGTGCTGTGTGGGTAGGGACATTAATAATTTAATTCAAAATTCAAATCCGTATTATTATTATAAAAAACTTACGTAAATTATAAAATTAATTGAATCGGCGACGTAGTATAAAGATTATCCGTCTTCAGCGAAAGTGTCTGATGGGGTTCAGGAGGCGAGATTTGACCAATCAAAAAAACAAATCCATCTTGCAAATTTTTATCTAAAACGATTTATTGACTTACAGTATAAAGCAGCGTTTTCCCAAACTATGAGGCGCGGACTAGTCTAAGGGGAGGCGCGAATATTAGCCACAGCGAGCAATTTTCCAAATGCAGCCAAAATTATTTCTTTTATTGTGACGTTTCGGCCACTTGTCTAGGCCATCTTCAAAATTAAAATTTCATTTTTCATTCAAAATTTTCATTCAGAATTAAAATTTCATTTATTCTCGCCTCCGGTTCTGATGGTGGCCGAAACGTCACAATAAAAGAAATAATTTTGGCTGCATATAACTAGGATTTTTTTTACTGCGCTTTAATATAAATTGAAATTTTTTAGCATTAAAAATTTTTGGTTTTGTATTATTTTACGAAATGGGTGGGGGGGGAGGCGTCATATGATTAAATAATTTTAAGGGAGGCCTTGTAACATAAAGTTTGGAAACCACTGGTCTAAACGACGTTACACATGAGAGTATTTGTTCAATAAAACCGGACAAAAGTCGAAATCACTAACAAGTTAGACAGAAGTCAGTTAGTTCAAATTTAATTGACTAAATAAAATAAATTATTTCAAGTAAAACAAAATGGCGGACTTAGGCCGATGATAATATAATAGTCAAATCGGGAATCTAATCCGGGGCATAGTCGTGCTGTCCATTGCACCAGGCCACCGGACCCCCTCGACCTACACCAATAAAACTTAAATTTAACTAAAACAAATTCTTTCTAAGTTATTTCAACCGTATCCTGATCTTTTCCTAAGCTTGGATTCTTAAAACAATGATGCATAGAGTCTGGTGTGCTCCTTTGCATTATATATTTTTTTTATAATACACCGACCAAAATTTGGGATTTGTTGATGGTTTGGGCGCCAATAAGTACTTCATGAAGTCCTGGTTATTTCACGTTCGGCTTCTTTTTATTTGTAAATACGAAAAATATAATTGAGTGAATTTCCTTTAAATTGCAGGTGCTGAAGTAGACTGTCGAGATAAAAATGGTTGTACCGCTCTTCATATAGCAGCTCTTAATGGTCATGAATTATTGAGCGGAACTCTACTTGCCTTTAATGCGGATCCGAATGCCAGAGGATTTGAGGGTAATTATTATTTGTTACAAGTTTTTTAATGAAATGAGGTCGATAAAATCTCGATATCTCATTTGAGTATATATATATGTCGTAGACAGATCGTGAAATTAGACAGTTCATGAACTGTCTAGACATTTCATGGACTGCAGCCAGATCGTGTAATGGTCAAACAGTTACATGATCTGGCTAAAAATTTTAGACAGTTCATGAAATGCAATTGGGCCTTAGACAGATCGTGTAATGCTCGAGAATTACATGAAATGTCTAAATTTTTTAGGTAATTTGTTGAGTGTGGAAGTGGCTGTGATTAATATCTTTAAAGAATGGAAGGAGGTAGCAGCCAGGAAGGAGTGTCTCCAAAACAATGAAACTCCCAGATATTCGCGACGTTTCGGTCCAAATTTATTTGACCATCATCAGGCAATCAGGAGTTGTCATATGTAAATTTATATAAATATATTTAATCATATGTTGCTTCGGACTTGTTAATGACATTAAAAATTTTGCTCATCTGCAATCGAAGGCTTAGATATGTGAGGAAGTAAGATTACTTCTGGGAGTTTCATTGTTTTGGAGACACTCCTTCCTGGCTGCTACCTCCTTCCATTCTTTAAAGATTTTTTAGGTAATTCATGAACTGCCTAACAGCTGTTTTGCCGATCGTGCAATATCTGGGAACATTGAATTACTGAAAAGGAGACAACTGAAAAAAATATAAAATCTTTCGTCCTTTATTTCATTTTTTAATGTATTATTTTATTTAATTTTTATTTATTAACTCAGGGTAAATGGTTTTTTAGATGATTTTTCAGCGTAATAACTGTCTAGACTGACATAAAACTGATCTCTATGATTATAACTTGAAGTGTTGCACTCACTGCCCATTATGTCAAATTACACTAGTCGACAAAAATGAACTTTTTTTCTTTCACAAGAATGAAGATATGAAATTCTAGAAGTATTTTTCATGCTGAATTCAAATATCAATTCAGTTTTTCCCCATCAGGCACAGTTTTAGAGATATAGAGCAAAATAGATTTTAGTCGAAAATGGGCTCTAAAACGGCTTTTATTTAAAATGTTCAAATTATTTTTAACGGAACACCCCGTCAAATTATGCAGATGGTTAGAATACATATAAATTTTAAGTTTCATTCCAATCGGAGGTCATTTAGACGTGCCGCAAACGGCTTAAAGTTTCAAAAAATCGAAATTTTCAAGATTTTTTTTGCTTTGGTCACCCCTAATCAGGGCCGGAACTAGGAGATTTTTTTAGGGGGGCAAAAATTTAATTTGCCGCCCCTCCTTAAAATTTTTCTGCGAAAATTTTTTTTTTTTCGCGGAACCAAATTTTCCCGTCCGAAAAAATATTTTACCTTTTTTTTAGAGACGCAAAATTTGCCGCCCCCCTGATATCTGCCGCCCGGGGCACGTCACTCACCGCCCCCCCCCCCCCCTAGATCCGGCCCTGCCCCTAATACAATTTTAGATACCCCTGAATGCAAAACACATATATGTACGATATTCTATAGTTCTTTGGCTTTCTAAAAATCATTCATTCATAAAAATCTGCTAATTATTAACGAAATTATTAACAAAAACGTCAGCAAAGAAAAAACACAACTACACTCACTGGTCGAAAAAAAATGGACCTCTTGTTCTTTTAGAAGTATAAAGAAAGATATGAGATTCAAAAAATAATTTTTTTTAATAATATATAATAAAGTTAGGGCCCGTGACCCGATGCTCAGAGAGGATACATTAGCTTCTCGTGGATAGGGTTCGCTTTTTAATTCAATTGAAGTCCATTTTTTTTCGTCCAGTGAGTGTACTTGTGTTTTTTCTTTGCTCACGTTTTTATTAATAATTTCGTTAATAATTAACAGATTTTTATGAATGAATGATTTTTAGAAAGCCAAAGAACTATAGAATATCGTAAATATATGTTTTTTTCATTCAGGGATCTTTAAAATTGTATTAGGGGTGACCAAAGCAAAAAAAATCTTGAAAATTTCGCTTTTTCTAAACTTTAAGCCGTTTGCGGCACGTCTAAATGACCTCCGATTGGAATGAAACTTAAAATTTATATGTATTCTAACTATCTGCATAATTTGACGGGGTGTCGCGTTAAAAATAATTTGAACATTTTAAATAAAAGCCGTTTTAGAGCCCATTTTCTATTAAAATCTATTTTGCTCTATATCTCTAAAACTGTGCCTGATGGAAAAATTCTAACTACATATCTGAATTCAGAATGAAAAAATGCACTAGGATCACCAATCAGATTTCTTGTGAAAAAAACCTTGTCGACTAGTGTTATTATAAATTTATATAAAAATTTTGTCAGTTAACGAGATATGTTTATTTACTTAGAAATGTTTTATTTAGTTAGTAAGCATTAAATAGGCCTAAATAACAATAAATCACAGTATAAGGTTACAATCAGCTGATGTTGAGTTTTTTTCGAGATCTTTATTTGCTTTACAAACAGTACACGATCGGCAAAACAGCTGTAAGGCAGTTCATGAACTGCCTAAAAAATTTAGACATTTCATGTAATTCTCGAGCATTACACGATCTATCTAAGGCCCAATTGCATTTCATGTACTGTCTAAAATTTTTAGCCAGATCATGTAACTGTTTGACCATTACACGATCTGGCTGCAGTTCATGAAATGTCTAGACAGTTCATGAACTGTCTAATTTCACGATTTGTCTACGACATATATAAGCATATACTCAAAATATAATTTGTGCCCGTTTGTAAATGCTCTTTCAAAGATTTAAAAAAACTGGTAAAAATTCGGAATTGATTTTTTTTTTTTGAATAATTGAATTTAATTATGAATTTTTTTGCCGACAGGTAGAACTCCACTTCATATGTGCTGCCTTGGAGGTTACGTAGAATGTTGTAGAAAATTCCTCCAAATTGAAGTTGATCTTGATACTCAAGATGATAGTGGGAAGACACCTTTACATCTGGCAGCTTTCAAAGGGTGAGTATTCTTCCCACTCCCTGGCTTGCTTATAACAGGCAAAATGCCCATCAAAAAACTTTGCACGGAAAACTAATACATGTTCAATTATAAATTTAAGGATACTGCGCCAAATAAATAGCAAAATTTATTTCAGCTTCTAATCCCAAACCTAACTTCGACAGTTTTCGAGACAATTTCTGTTGAAAACTTATAAAACAACTTTTTCTTGTCCTCCAAAATATTGAGATTATTATCAATATTTACATATACCCACATACATATATAGTTAAGAGAAATTTAAAAAAATAAAGGAAGCGAAACGCACTTTAAATCCATAAGTCAGAAATTAGGACGAAAGAAATTCTTTGCTTTAATAGCCACTCCTAGTCTTTTTTGGGATTCTTATATTTATATATTCTCCAATTTAATTATAAGGACCGTCGGCCGAAAAACAAATACTTTTGCGTATTATCCTTTTATTTGTAAATATTTTGACTCCAGTGATCTGGAATCATCTTCAGTACAATGAACAGATGTTTTGCAAATCGTTACTTTCTCCCATTCAAGATGACAAAATAGCTGAGCATTCCATGAATGCAATTTTTATAATCAATAAATAAATAATAAAAATTGCATTCATGGAATGCTCAGCTATTTTGTCATCTTGAATGGGAGAAAGTAACGATTTGCAAAACATCTGTTCATTGTACTGAAGATGATTCCAGATCACTGGGGTCGAAATATTTACAAATAAACGGATAATACGCAAAAGTATTTGTTTTTTGGTCGACGGTCCTTATAATTAAATTGATCATCCTTACGGTCATCTACAAACAATTTATTTATTCTTTTCAATGAATCGTTTTCTTTTTAAGGTCCGTGGAATGTTTGGATTTACTTGTAAGCAGCGGGGCCAACTTCCAACTTCCAGATCATCACGGACGACTTCCATTGCATTATGCGGCAGCAAAAGGAAAATTCCCTTGCGTTTTCACTTTGGTTGGAATTGGTTCTGAAGTAAATCGTCAAGACGTTGATGGTTGCTCGCCTCTTCATTATGCAGCTGCCTATGATTTATCTGGCAGGTAATCCAATCAAATTAAAATTCTAATATTTTTTTAATTGATTTTGTTTTCTTATAATTTGGAATAATTCTTTAAAGCTGTATGGAATATTTACTTCAACATAAAGCAGAGCCTAAAGCAAGAGACTTGAACGGATTTACAGCAATCCATTATGCAGTGGCTGGTGGAAATCAAACAGGCCTTGAATTTCTTCTTGCTGCTGTTGGAAGTTATTACAAATTAATCGGCGATGATATGCCACTTCTTACCCCACTTCATTTGGCGGTTTGTACAGTTTTTTTTTTTATTGTAAATTACTAATAGTTTTAGATATTTAAACTATTTTTGAATGTTGATTAATTTGTGGGAATAATAATTTTTTTTTTTAATTTAAGTTCAGCAGCTGAGGTCATTTAGAGTTCTTTTATTAATATATATTTAATTATGATTACTACTGTTAGTAACCGGGTGACTTTCTACACGCTAGTTTCTCCCCCCCCCCCCCCCCCCGGTTACGCCGTATTTGGTATTGGTTGACCGCAAAGATCCTGCTTTCTTCTGCTCTTTTCTCCAACCATGTTCCAAAAGTATCTTACCTTATACTACTGTATTAAAGGAGCAATGTACGTTTATTTGTTTGTTTATATGTAAGCATATCACTTTTCGAAAATGGGTCTAACGTTTTTAACTGTTTTTCAAATTTGAAATCAATACTATTTTCGCTTCCAATACGAAATTATGCTCATCATTAGGAAAATTCGGGTACTAGTACTTTACTGATGTACTTTTTTAGTTTTTTCCACTTTTCTCGAAATTCCCTTTAACGTTTTCTTTAAAATTTTAAATATTTCCTATTTCCGGTATAGAAATCAAATTTCGCTAGGTCTCGTCTTTGGAAAACCTTGAGTACTAGTACTTTACTCATGTACTTTTTTAGTTTTTTCTAATTTTCTCGAAATTTCCTTTAAAGATTTCCTTCAAATTTTAGATATTTTCCTATTTCTTCTATACAAATCAAATTGCGCCCTTCGAGTACTAGTTCTTTACACATGTTCTTTTTTAGTTTTTTGCAATTTTCTCGCTTTAACAATTTCTTTTAAAATTTATATATTTCTTATTTGCTAGGCCTATATACAAAATAAATTACATTTGATCTCGTCTTCGGGAAATCTCGAGTACTTGTTCTTTACTGATGTACTTTTTTAGATTTTTGCAATTTTATCAAAAATAAACAAACGATCTAGCTCCGGCTCGGTCAAACCGGAACTAATTACAATAAGCTCTTTAGGAGAAAATTCTTGCAAATAATATTTTAGTCGGCCTTAAAAATTAAATTGTGGCCTCAGATACGGAAAAAGGCTTGAAAAATTAAAATTCAATTTTAGTCAAATATTGTATAGCCTATTGTGTTTGTGAAATTTTTCTTCTCCAGAGATCTCCGTCCGATGTGTCCTCTTGTCTTTTCCCTCCTTGTTTCATTTCCATACCATTTACTTGCATGCATCCGCAACCTCGGCCATTCCTCATTTCTTATTCTATCCCTCCTTGTTTTACCCAAAGCCTCACCATTCTCATTTCCGCCACATCCAACTTTATTTCCTGGATTTTCCTAGCCATAGATCATTGCAGGCCGTACCAGTGTACACCGTATCATTGTCCTTATCCTTCTGTCAGCACAGACACCCTTCTCCAATTCATTCATCCTCTGGTCCAGCTTCCTTTCATCAGAAGCCGGCCTAACTTCTTCTTGCAAATATTCCTCCCCACTTTTGCCTTTTCCGCCGACCCACAGGTAATCAACTAATTTTCTTATTAAATAAATAAAATTCTTTCAGGCGTATCACGGTCATGGACATATTTTACGGCTTCTCTTGCCATTATTTTCCAATTCAAATATTAAAGATGCTTCCGGGAAGACGCCTCTCTACTTGGCAGCATCAAAAGGCCATAAACATTGTGTGCAATTATTATTACGATGCGGTGCTTTAGTTAGTATTCACGATTCAATAACTCGAAGAACTCCAGTTCATGTGGCGGCCTCGCATGGTCATCAAGCATGTTTAATACTTTTACTTGAAAACACTGAAGATGGAAGTGTTGTTGATAATAGAGACAATGCTCAAAGGTAAGAAATCTCTTATATATTCTATATCATTTTCTCATTTTAAATAAAAATATATATTATTATATACAGAACACCTTTAATGTTGGCTGTCGCTTCTGGTCATACAAAATGTGTAATTACTCTTTTGAAAAATGGAGCGAATCCTAATCTTGTAGATGACAATCTCCATTCTCCTCTTTTTCGGGCAGTAAGTTCTTATTTTTTACAATTAATAAAAAAAATACTTGAAAAATAATGTAGAATATTAGGAACGAGCATTTGAGATTTTATTTTTAATCCGATTCGACACTGAATGTGTTTTAACTTGCAATTGTTTCTTTCAATTAATAGCAGCTGCTCCTTCCTAATATCTTACATTATTTAACGTCACAGCCATCTTGAAATCAACTATGATAAATTTAATATAGATCGGTTTCATACAGACACAACAATTTCATCTTTATTTATTTAAAACCACCTTAGGAGTTAAAGAGCGCTAAACTGATGCGTTGAAATGTCTGGTCTTGTCTATTGCTGTGTGCGTTCGGCCTAACGAATGGATTTGCTAAATATTTAAGAAATAAATTTTCTTTAAAAATATTTTTATTTTAAACCAATCTTCAATTAATAATATTCGAAGAGATAAAATATTTTCTTATAGTTTAAATATTTTTCGAGATCTATATATTTGAATAAGATAATAGTATTCAAAATACCTCGATTCGGACTTAACAAGTCATAGATATATTTAACAAGACTGTGAGTGTTGTTTATTGGTGAGGCCAAACATCACATGGCCCCCGGGAATCGAACCCAGGATCTCCGCCTTTCCGGGGCCAGGCGTCTGCATTGCACCAGGCCACCGGACCAAGTTATGGTAAAACTCACGGTCCGGTGGCCTGGTGCAAAGGTCAGCACGCCTATGCACCAGAAAGGCGGAGATCCTGGGTTCAATTCCCGGGGGCCATGGGATGTTTGGCCTCACCAATAAACAACACTCACAGTCTTGTTAAATATTTTCTTATATACAGGATCCTACTCCAAAATCCGGGCAAATTTAAATTTGAATTTACATCCCCTTAAAATATCTGAGTAAATAAAACCGAATAACTGAAAAGCAGAGAAAAAAATAGAAAACTTTTGCATTTATTTGAATGAGAATTTATCGATTACCCAAGATCGACTAAATTCCTTGCCTCACTAGATTTCAGATTTCTGCAAACCAAACGAGGAATTAATCATCTTTACTATTGAAGTAAGGGAGAAGCTCTTTTATTTTAATCAAAGTTTATTTTCGAAATTCGCTTCTAAACAAGTCTCATCATATGTTAAAAAATATATTTACATTGATAAAATGGTGGATGCAGTCCAAATTAATGTAAATAAATAAAAGCAACTTGTGGTTTTTTTCTTGGACGGAAATTTAGTGTTTTTTAATAATTAAAATAACGACATACTACCTGTCAAATTCCGTCCAAGAAAAAAACCACAAGTTGCTTTTATTTATTTATATTTACATTGTTATTTTTATATATAGGCCATTGTACCATATATGACTGGCCTAAGAACAGACGAAATTAACAACTCTATTTTCTAAAAAACTCTTATGCAACTTGGCACAATAAAATTGTCCGAATCGTCTTGTAATAAAGGAGTTTGATTTTATAATAGTGGCTTCCTACCTGACTGCATTCCTCTTCATTTTTGTTATCAAATTTTTATCCTCTGGATTAAAATAATAAAACTTGGCAGATTAGTTTTAATTTCTAAAATGATAAATTGTCGAAACAAATCTTCTCCGGATTTTGGTGTATATATTCTTTGTCATTTTATGAGCCTTTATGAGTCATTGTCCTTTAAACGAAGGTAATACTTAAATTTTAATTTTAAAATGTTTTAATTGCTTTAGGTAGTACATGGATACCAAGACATTGTTGAATTATTAATGGCGAAAGGGGCTGACATTACTCTTCAAGATCGCCGTGGAAAAACAGTTCTTCATTTATGTTGCGCTTGTGGACACCTTGGCTGTCTTCAAGAATTGGTTGAACATTCATCAGCGCATGTCATACGAACACTTGCTCACACACTTGACCATCAAGGTGCCTCCGTCCTCAATTGGGCCTGTTATAATGGTATATATCTCAATTAAATATGTGATGAAGATAGGGGCAGCCTGGTGGATATTATTGAAAAGGGTGAATAAATAGATCCAGAACTAGTGTTCAGGCAAATTTATTCGGATTATATCCTCCGCTAAGAGGCAATGCACTCCGAATTAAATCACCATTCTTCGTTCGGCACATTGCCTTTTAATACATGTCGAGTAGCGAAACTAACCACATCGTTCATGTATGACAAAATTGAGGGCTAATTATTTTCTTGACACCGCATGGTGAGTTTGTTAATATACTAATATCCTTATAAAATATATATGTAACAACGAGATGTACTTTTTATTTGTTAATATTAAGGTCCTGAAGAAGGAGCCGTTTGAGCTCCGAAACCTTGGCCTAAAGCGGAGGGATATAATCCGAATAAATTTGCCTGAACACTAGCTCTGGATCTATTTATTCACCCTTTTCAATTAAATATATTTTATTTTTGTCCAACTTTCAATTTATCTGATATAATTGAAAATGTCTCACTCAAATTATTCCGAAAAAAAAATATGTCAAATTAACAAACCATATAGGACCTGCACAGTAAGATTGCGACCCCGAAAACAAACCTGTCAACAAACCAAAACATACAATCTCGAAGATATTATAAGGGTGTTTTATGACTGGTGGAATTTCGATTAGGGATGAAAGTCAGAAGAGCCCTCGGACTTGGTATACTTCCTGGTGTACTTCCTATACCATCTATACCGAAAGGGGCTGACATTATTTATATATTATATCGCGGGTTCGGATCCCAGGCAGTCCGATGATTTTATTTAAGTCCACACTACATATATTGTATATATTAAAGTTAGAAGAAAAATGTAACCAGAATTTTTTCTTTAAAAATATATATTAAATAGCTGACGTTTCGGCCTTGATTAAAGCCATCTTCAGAGCTATAAAAAAATAAATAATTTTCTTTTATACATATAGTTTTATCCATTAAGTTTTACAATCATTATTAGAGAATGAAAATTATACCTTTTAATTGTCATTATATACATATACAGTAGAACCCCTCTTAACCGGTCTGGTCGGGACCAAGACCCTGGCAGGCAGTGGCGTAACGTACACCCCCGCAAACCCCACGATGCAGGGGGACTCGCGGACCGGGTCGGGCGGGCTTTCAAGCCCACCAAAAAATGATATATTATTAATATTTTAATAATATATCATTTTCCGTTTTCACCTGAGTCCTGAGGGGCCCGGGCTCTCTCTCTAAGGCAAAACTATATTAATACATTATTTATTTATGCGACACACTTTTTCAAACAAAAATTTAGAAATTAGCCTAATACTCGTATATAACCCCAGTATGTATAAAGATTTGAAAAATTTCGGGGGAGGGGGTCCCTTATATACGTCCGAGACAAAAAAAAGGTTGCGGGGGGGCCTACGGGCTAAAATACGTTACGCATTGCTGGCAGGATACCTGTTTGGCCGGTTAATCCGAGGTTTCGGTGAAAAATTGATTTTCATTCGTTTTCATTACACGTCCAGTTTCATTAGAGGTCCAGCCTAAAGCCGGCCATTCACGTTCGCTCCAAATGGATGTCATCCATTTGGATTATATCCAAAAAATTACCCCCATTCACGGTCACTCCACATCCAGTACGTGTTTCATCGAGTGTGTGTGCTTTTCTTATAACCTATTTTGCATTAATATGGATACAGATTTACTTTTATTGGCTTCTGTTGGGTTATTAACTGCTGCTGCTGCGAAGGCTTGGTGTCACTCCACGTGAATTTCCCCATTCACAATCACTTTGAGTGATGGACGGATGGCTTGACGAAACTGGAATTTGGACTGATTGGATTACAAACTCATCCTATCACTCCACGTCATCCATTTGTTTTTCCCTACTCACGGTCAGTTTTTGGAGTGACATCGCTCCATTTGGACGAATGGATCAAAATTAGGGAGTTATTTAAAATTAGAAGTAGCGACCCCCGAGCTGGAAAGATGAAGAGGATACGTTGTTCTGATCATACAACGCGTCAATTCCGCCAAAGCAGCAACCGACTTGTGCTACGGCCTTGTCCTTCTTCTAGGATATTCCTTCCTGTCCTTAATTAATTAACAATTCTATTCTCTTTATGTTTTTAGGCCATTCCAATTGCGTGGAATATCTTTTAGAAAAAAATATTGTCCGATCATTAGAAGGGCATCCGTTCTCTCCCGTCCATTGCTCAGTGTAAGTATTTTTTTCTTTTCTTTTTATCAAATAAAATAAATTTATTCAATTTCTTTTTTTTTTAAGATATCAAAGTTCCGAAGCCTATTGTTTAGAATTACTCACTAAACATTTTGGTCGATCAATAATTGATTTAAAAGATCATCGAGGACGCACACCACTTATTGTAGCTTCACTTTGTAATAAAGTAGATTGTATACAATTATTGCTCAATTTACGTGCAAATATCGAGGCAAAAGATTCCAATGGAAGAACTTCTCTTCATGCGGCTTCATTTAATGGACAAATTAATGCATTAGGTGAGAATATTATTCTTTTATTAAAAATATTTGTTTTTAAATAAATACACAACTTTCGAAAGTTATTTAATTTTAAAATTAGAGAGTCCTTTTAACTTGAAATCAGAGTAAATGAATCTTTGGTTGTTTTATTTTTCTCTCCCTCTCTAAATGCAAGTTTACCCTAGCTTGTATCGTTCACTGAAAATAAAATAAATTATTTACTTATTTTAGTAACTATTTTTGTTACTATAAAGGTTTTTTTTATGGCCGGAGAGGACAGGGGATTGAAAAAAATGCAGTCTATGCACCAGGCGGCTAACGTTCTGCTTTGTTTAAAGCAAGAGCGAGATCCAGAGGGGAGTAATCTGGTGTGACTGGTCGCACAGCACACAATTTTTTCTTAATTTCGGTAATTTAAAGGCGCATTCTGTACTTGTTTGCCTGAATATAAATACAAATCAAATTTTTTTATGTTTTACATTCAAAATAATTTTTTTTTTTTGAAAAAAAGTACATTTTTTTTTTCAAATCTCGGGGGGGGGGAGGGGTAATTACCCCCTTTACCCCCCCCCTTGTATCCGCCCTTGGTTTAAAGCTATCATCCGTGCTCTTGTCATTATCTATAAATAATAATTATTATATTCTTGAAAGTTCATTAGAAAATCCTTTAATTTTTACGAATATATTGTACAGTGAGGGACAATATTAAGTCCCACCCATGCGTTTTCTTCTTGTGATTATTTCATTGTTTTTAAAAAAAATATTATATATTTTTTTAATGGAAACTCTCATGGTTCAAACCTAGAATAATTCCAATAAAGATTTTCATTTTTTTATAAAAACATTGAAATAATCACAAGAAGAAAACGCCTGGGTGGGACTTAATATTGACCCTCACTGTACAATCTTATGCCAAGAAATATTATAGAATTCAATTACACCATATTCCTAATAAACTTTATTTTTATTTTTACATTAAAAAATCTTATATATTGTTTTTTCTTTTTAAGATGTACGTAATATATTATAATTTCTTCTCTCTCCAGGTAGAGAAGGCCCTAAATCTCTCTCCTCCTGGTTGGGCCACTGGTTTCAATTTCTTGATTAATAATAACGAGCTTTCTTCTTTTTTTTCAGAATTACTTCTTGATTGGAAAGCAGATGCAACGTCCTGTGATAACCAACATAATACGCCACTTCACCTCGCTTGTCTTCGAAAGCACAGCCGAACAGCTCTTATGTTACTTGACCGTGGCTCCCCAGAACAGGTCAATATGAGGAACCAAGAACTCAAAACGTAAGTCTTTATTGAATAAAAAAAAAATATAATAAACGGGAAATTAATATAAAAGAATATATATTTGCTTGGCTAATTAGCGTACCAATTTTGCAAGTTGGATTACTAAAAAATCTGGTGTGACTGGCGCACAGCACACAACTTTCTCCTACCGAAGGGTAAATATGATAATTTCGATTCGGTCCCCTTTGGAACTTTTTACGCATTTAAAATTTTTTTTCCAATTCTTATGAAATTTTGTATTTATTTACGATTCTCTATTGTGTATAAAATGTCCAAATATGAGATTAAAATTTTGAAAAATAACCATAGTTTATTTGAAGCAGTCAACATTTAAAATGCAAGTTTGAAACTAAGGTGCTATGGGAAACTAAATATATCTCGACACAAAAAATCTGGTGTGACCAGCACGGTGCACAACTTTCTCTTACCGAAGGGTAAGAGAAAGTTGTGTGCTGTGCCAGTCACACCAGATTTTTTGGTTTAACTGTGGTTTATTTGTAAAAATTACAACGTTTCGGCCACTCATTCTGTGGCCTTCTTCAGGAACAATTCAGCTAAGATTACAAAGGTTGTAACATATGTAACCTTTGTAATCTTAGCTGAATTGTACTCCGAAGAAGGCCACAGAATGAGTGGCCGAAACGTTGTAATTTTTACAAATAAACCATAGTTATTAAAGTTGTGGTGTGCCAAATGAACAATCGTAGGAGTGGGTAGAAATTGCTGTGATTTTGGCAATAAATAAAAAACAATTTGGTGAGTTTTATTTTCCGTATATTTCGGATGCATTAACAGCGATCCCTCATCAGCGGCTGAAAATTATAAACAATATGAGTTGAAAAGACACAATGTACAATAATATTAAAAATTTTCTCAAAACACTATTTTATAAAATCATAATCTTACCCAACTCACACTATGAAACCACATAAGGTGTTAACAAATTGTTTTATCGGAGCGATTCGTTGATTTATTGGGCACATACTTGGAAAGTGATTCATTCTCTAATGAAAGATTTTATTCTCTCTAATTACAATTAATATGTTAATATTTTAATTTTATAAAAGTGATTAAACTCAGACAGGTCATTTGCATAGGGTCAAATAAAATACTTGGCCGGATTTAAAACGTTTTAATAAAGATTTGAGATTATCTATAAGAATTCCCTATTTCTTCCTTTTAAATTTTAATATTGAATTTTTTCCTTTTTCTTTATTTTTGTTTACAGGGTCTTAAATTCAAATGTATCGTACTGCCGGATCCTAAATATATGTCCATACAAAAAATCTGGTGCGAACAGTCACACCAGATCTTTTTTAAATTTGATTCAATACCAAAAAACATGCGAATTTTGGAGTTTAGGTTTTCACAGTTGTTATCATGAGTAAAAGAATCTGATTTTTGGTTAACTGTGGTTTATTTAAGTCAAAATTACAACATTTGCCACTCATTCTGTGGCGTGTTGGGGAGGAACAGTTCAGCTAAGATTACAAAGGTTGTTACATATGTAACCTTTGTTAATGCTTAGCTGAATTGTACGTGAAGAAGGCCACAGAATGAGTGGCCGAAACGTTGTAATTTATTACCAAAATCCAGCAAAACCATAGTTAAACCGAAAATCAAATTCTTTTACTAACAAAAAACATTTGGATAAAAATAAAAATTGAGATGTAATTTGCAGGCCGTTGCACCTGGCGGCGCGTCATGGCCTCGTACGTGTCACTCGAGTTCTTCTTGAACGTGGCGCCGAAGTCCACGCCATCGACTCAATGGGCTTGACGCCGGCATTGGCCTGTGCACCTGATGCCAGTGTTGCTGAGTGCCTACGTACCATTCTGGCTGCTTCAGCTGCTGCAGTTGCTGCTGCTTCAGATAACGCCTCCGCTGCTGCAGCTGCAGTCACTTTGCCTCCAGGTTAGACATCTTCGACGACTTTGTCTTCTCATCATCTAGTCGCAATCGCAATCAGTCATTCGCTCTCGGCGGCCGACCAACCGACCGACCTTTTTTCTCTTAATCGGATTGTTTTTATTTAATTCTCTTATCCTCATTCTAATGTAAATCATTCATTTTTATTATTTTTAAGTTGATTCCGATTTATCAAAGTTTTATTTATTATTTTTTTTTTTAATATTTCTTACTTATTTTACCAAAAATTTTTATTAAAACTTTGATAAATCTTTATTAATTTTTCACATTTTAAAATAAATAGTTCCATAATTAATGTATATTTTGACGAAATGCATTTAATTCAGAGTTGTTTTTGATTTTAAATTATGCAATTAGAAGAAATTTTATTTTTTTAAAAACAAATTGTTTTTGGCTTTGCTTAGACAATGCTTTTCTGTTTGTAAATTGCTTGCCTGAAAATTGAGAATTTTTTTTTTTTAACAAATCAAAAAAAAAATTGTTGGAATTTTTGTAAACAATTTTTCCAAAATTTATATAAAATCTTTAATAGCTAAAATTAAATGATTGACACACCTGTTATATCAAATTTATATTCTTAATAAGGGGAGGGTCGTTTTTTCAGGAGTATTCCAAACTAGTAGTGGTGCAACCAGGATTTTCTCCTGGGGGAAGAGGGGGAGGGGAGGTTATGAATATTTTTAAGAGGTGAGATGGATGGTAAATTAAAACACAAGTTGGAGAAAATGCTTTAAGCAGGATCACTCCTGTTATGTGTTGATGTTTAGGAGTCGAAGAAATCCAATTGATAATAACAATAATATTTTTAACTGATAAGTATTATCTCCAACTTGTGTTTTAATTGACCATCAATCTCACCTCTAATTATTCACCAGGCTGCCCCACTGTATTTTTTAAGGGTATTCTGGTTTACGGGTCCATGAAAAAAATAATTTTTAGTAATTCAAACAGCCGATAAATGTGATATATTTTTACTTTCTCTTGTGATCATGTCAAAAATTCGATGTCGAGATTTTGATGGATATACTGTACATGTTTTGAAGTCCCCTGAGTCCAAAAAAAGTGGGTCCCGCAAATTGGTCTATCTGTGGGTAACGATTTTAAGCATGAAGAAGAATCGAGCTACTGGATTGAAATTTTATATTTAAGTTAGGTACCCTCTCGGTCACTCAAAATAAGCTTTTGAACAAAATTGACAAAAAAGCACTAGTATTTTAATGAAGTACTTTTTTTAGTTTTTTTTTGAATTTATCAAAATCGGCTCCAACGATTTTAATTAAAATTCAAAAATCAATTATTTTTTACATGCTCTTTAAAAAGTATATCAGTAAAATTTTTCATGAAAATTGTTTGAAGTACACTTTACTGAGGTACTTTTTCAATATTTTTTGATTTTCTCAAAATTGGCTTTAACAATTTTGATTAAATTTCATAAAACCTCTTTAAAATGTACATTCTCATTTTGCCCTTGAAATATTTTGAAGTACACTTTACTGATGTAGCATTTCAGATTTTTACTTATGAAACGCAAATGGTCAAGTTAACTAAGGTGAATATATCTCGACACAAAAAATCTAGTGTGACAAACATCTCTTTGAAGGATTTCTTCCACCTTTTTCTGCATCCCACCTAGCAATACATTCTGAAAAAACGACTCTCTCTCACATAGCGACTAATAAGCGGACGTTTCGAGGTCGCTGCGGCGCCGCAATGTCCCCCACGTGAAATCGCTTGATATGTGGCTCCTTATTAAGAATAATAATTTAATTTCCATTTTAATTGTTAAATCTGTTACTGAATAGCAGTACTACGGTCAGGACATTTCATTTTATATAGCATTTTAACTTTTAAATAAGATTTTCTCTCCCTTTAATAATGACTTGAAGAAAATCAACCAAATTAAATAAAACATAAAATCAAAAACAACAATGCAAATTATTTATTTTAATCTTAATACTGTAACTACTTAAAATAAAACATATTTTATTTTAAAAATGATACATTATTTACAAAGTTGTCTTAATGGAAATAAATATTATTTTATAATTTAATTTTTATTAAGATAACTAGTTATAAGGCAAGTTTTTTTTTTAAATCGACTATAAGATTATGTTTATGTCTCCAAAATAAACATAGGAATGATTAAAAAATGTATTTTGGATTCACTCAAATCCTAGAAGGTGGTTGGTTGCTTGTGACTGGGCTTCTTCTCTAACCAGGACGGGCGGTAGCTCTCCGGGATCCGGGACTCTCGCCCCTCCCCCCTTGAAATATTTATTTTTTATTATAATTTACAGTCAATCGGATGCAGCAGCCGGGGAGGGGAAAGAAACCCCGAAATCATAAATAAATAAAATAAAAATATAGAGAGGAGGTTAAAATTGTAAATGCTTTTAGATATTATCAATATAAATTTTACTCCTTTGGTTGGGGGGCGAGCGATGTTCGCCCAGATAGACCAAACCCCTTCCCAGAAAAATTTTCTGTCTATGGCCCTGTATCGAAATTTATCAGTACAGTGATGGTGAATATTCATGCAATTATTATATCGTTTTTATAAAAGGAGATCTATTTGAGTTCAATTCTCTTCTACGTTTCAACCATAAAAGTTTCATTAAAAAAAAATCATTGTGTGGTTTTATGAAACCACGATGCAAGTGAAACTTTTTTCGGATCGTAGGCTTTTAACTGAAAATTTTCAGAAAATTATTCAATTAAGGGTATTAAAATCGCAGTATTTTAAAAATTATATTTTATCAATTTAAAAATTGAAAAATTAAATCTCACAATTATTTTTTTACAATTCATCCTATATATTAAATTTCAACTTTACTAATTTCTATTTTCTAAGAGCTTGATTTGATGCCTTTTATAAAATTATTTGTAAAAATACATTCGCCAAGAGTGAGGAAATGTATTGAAAGGAAAAATAAATAAATTCTATTCCTATTTTTGTCGTTATGGATTGTGACGTCATAACTTGTAGCGTCACGGCCTTTGACGTCACGGCTTGTAACCGACATGCTGATAGAGAAACGAAAAAATTTGTGTCGATCATAATAAAGTTTCACTTTAAAAACAAACTAAAGGCATGGAGGGGGCTTTAATATTGACCCTCACTGTACCATTGCTTTACCTGATGTCCCAACTGCATGCTGCCACCAGCAACGCCGTAAAATGAAGTGGCTAACGTTATACAGCGAGCGATTAGTTTTAGAAATAGGCGAATCTCTCTAGAGAAATTAACTTCCCTTAATCTAATAAAAAAGGAATATTTTTGGACCCATTTACAAAATGGACCTTTGCATACGATCTGATGATTTGGGTAGAGAAAAAAATCAATCCAGCTTCCCAGATTATGAATATGTGAAAAATTATATTTTAAAGAATTAGAAATAATTGATTGCACTGGCACGAGCTCCGAAATGTAATGATTGAATAGCACAAAAAAATTACACTGGCATGAATTGTAAAATCAATTTTTGAATGGACCCTTTTAGAAATTTTGGTTAGAATGATTGAAAAAGGATTACCGTAAATGGTCCTTAATTTTCGACAAATTATTCATTCAAGTTTCACACGCAGTTGAACGATTCAATGGAATCAAACGCCGAGTCTATTGGGCAAGGCGTTTTTTTTTATTTTTAAAATTTCAACATTGTCGTTGCACTACTAACATTGAAGCAATAATTAGGCGAAAGTGGACCAAGCCCAAAAGTAAACAATTTTCTTATTTTTCCCTTTTTGGATAGTAAATTATGGTAGTTATTCAGTGTAATAATGGACCATGTCCGAATTTCAATACTAACCCTCCAGAGTGCAGCAGTTCCTTAATGCAAAAAACAAAACATATCTAAAAAAAAAACTAAAAATCCAAAAATCAGAAAAATTTAAAATGTGTACTTAGAAAAAGTATAATTTAAGTTCTTAAAGATTGCTGAGATGTAAAATAAATAAATGTTGTATATTTTAAGAGAAATTAAATATAAGGCTTTAACTTTGAATCATTTTTTGTCAAAAGAGTAAAAAGTGGACTTGGCCCACTTTCGCTCTGAACCAAGGGCGGATCCAGAGGTGGGGGGGGGTAATCTGGTGTGACTGGTCTCACAACACACAATTTTTTCCTAATTTCGGTAATTTAAAGGCGCATCCTGTACTTGTTTGCCAGAATATAAATACAAATCAAATTTTTAAGTATTAATTTTTAAAATTTTACATTCAAAATAATTTTTTTTTGAAAAAAAAGTATTTTTTTTTCAAATCTCGGGGGGGGGAAGGGTAATTACTCCCTTTACCCTCCCCCTGTATCCGCCCTTGCTCTGAACAGCTCAATGCGATACAGGATATATTTTCTATAATAATAGTCAAAAAAGACTCAAAATTAAAATCACTTTACTTTAATTTTTTTTACAATTGTTTTACCCTGAACCGCTACTAAGGCTCATTCAAAAATCGATTTCTTGCCATTTTCTTGTAAGAGGTTCAGGTGAGATCAAAATATTATGTTAGATATTACGTAGAATTTTATGATAAGTAAAAAAAAAAAAAAATGATTAAGATATAAGAAATAACAAAGCAGAAGGCAAATAAAGAGAAAAAAAAGGCAACTTTTTAAGGGGTGTAAAAACTGACTCGTTGCGCGTCTCAATCACAAGCTCATTTAATGATAATAAACATTTTGATATTATGAGATATTAATTATTTTTGGCAAAAATAAATTGCTCAACCAATTTGGATTTATTCCAACCACCCCGTCAATAAACGATCTTTTAATCATAATTTTCTCTTTAAAAAGTCTCTTAAATGATACTTAAAAAAAATAATTTTGTGATAACTTCTTATAAAGAATAAAGTACCTATCAAAGGATTCGTTTTTTTTTTTTTTTTGTTACTTACTAGTCACCAACACACATACACACACTTCATCTTTATAAGTCTTAGTCAGTGGCGTAGCTACAGATTCATCTCCTTGGAGCAAGTAAAATTGCTGCGCTCTTATTATTATTTTTTAATTCAACACACTACACTTCCCACGACGTTTCGGACCCCCCCCCCCCCCCCGCCAGTCACATCCATCTTCAAGACAAATAGTTGGCAAATACAGATGGATGTATTATCATGAAAAAGTAAAAGAATTAACGTTATAAGAAATATTTTTAATTTTATTAAATTTGACAATAAAATTTTTATGTTTTCAATATAACACACCGACGAATTGTCTTGAGAAAGGACGCGACTGGCGTCCGAAAAGTCAAAAATTAAATGAACATTTAAATAAGAACTTTTCCTTTTAATTTGAAAAATGTGCATTGCAGAGAAACAAGGGCGGATCCAGAGGTGTTTCTCGGGGGGGGGGGGGGTAATTTGGTGTGACTGGTCGCACAGCACACATTTTTTTCTTAATTTCAGTAATTTAAAGGCGCATTTTGTACTTGCTTGCCAGTATATAAATACAAATCAAATTTTTAAGTATTAATTTTTAAAATTTTACATTAAAAGTAAATTTTTTTTCGAAAAAAAATATTTTTTTCAAATCTCGGGGGGGGGGGTAATTACCCCTTTACCCCCCCCCCCTTGTATCCGCCCTTGCAGAGAAAGAGAACTCGCTTTTTGTGTTCTTTTCCCTCCCAAGCAATGAAATCTTTCTTAATTATTTTGGTTACCATAGACATGAAAAGTGGGAGGCGGGGGGGGGGGGGGGGCTACATTGTCATATTTGGCATATTTTAAATTTATTTAAAAAAGATCAAATCATAAATTCCATTTATATAAAGAATCAATTTTAGTATGATTTTTGCGTCATTTAAGCGTTATCTTGTATATTAAAAGGAAACAAATTCACCTGGACCGTACATTTAATTCATTTGAATAGGGAAGAATTAAGCCCAGAAAACTCTTTAAAATTTTTGAATTTTTTCAAATCGATGACTTCTGGCCAAAAAAGATCCCCTCATAGGAAAAAAGGTTCCGACGCTATCATTTGTTTTAGGTAAATAGGTTCGGGGTCTACGTAAATGATCTCCTCAGATGCTTAAAAAAATTTAAAAGGATTTTCATATTTTTTTTTTTCGTACTTATTTTTATTTTAAAGAAAAAAATGAAAATTGGTCCAAATTTTTATTTTGATCTTTCTAATTGACCATCCTGGCGTCTGGACCAGTCCAGGCCAACCACTTACTCCACGGTAGCTACGCTTCTGGTCTTAGTTCGGGCACAATACTTATTTTGTATGTCCTTAGTGATATAAAATGAAAGAAAAAGAAATAACTTTTTATACACTGTTTTATTGTAAACGTTTAATAAAAGAATAAATCTACACTTATAATTTAGCTATTAATACATATCCCTTCATCTGTCCTATGAAGCTGCACGACTCTTAGTGAAATCGTTAGTTAGAGAAGAATTAACAAATTTCGTAGACATACAAAACAGGCAAAAAGTTGATTTTATTATGACAAAATTGAGGGGAAAATGATTGGACTAATCTCCCGCATTGTCCTTAAGAAAAAGGATTCGAAACGTCCGCGGGAGGAGTGATCCTGAATAAATTTGGTCTCCAAATTGAGTTTTAATTAACACCCATCCAAGGGCGGATTAAAGGGGGGGGGGCGAGGGGGCGATCCCCCCTCCTCGAGAAGAAATTCACAATGTTATAAAAACTAGTAATCTAAAGAAATTATGATTTCGGGCTTTAATTTCAATTGAATTTGTTACCAATCAATTTAAATAAATAGGAAAAGGGTCTAAATGGCCATAGATGCCCACAAAGTCCTTAAATAAAAAAAATAAAAAAACCGCCCCCCCCCGACAAAATTGCATTAATCCGCCACTGCACCCATCTCATCTCGATTTACTAAAAAGGTTTACTTTTATTAGTAGTTATTTACCACCTTTCCTCAAAATAATGTAAAATAGAGAATATACAGGGAACGGCGTGAGAACTTCCTTATTTTAAACAATATAAAACAAAACCTAGAAACAACTATTATTTTATTTTCTAATAGACACTGACCCTATTTTGATTTTATTATTTCATAATTCACCCCCTTCTTCTTTACCACCACACACACCCACCCACACACACACACAACACCACCCTTTTTAAACACCTACATTTTAAATTTAAAAAAGTATTGGAGATATTTTAATTTTGTTTTTTTATACATTGTGGTACATTTAAATTTTTTTTTCATTGCTTTTTGGAAATGATATATCTTGATTAACAAATGTAATCCTGCTCAAAACATTGGGAGAGTCGAAACGAAATCTGAAGTTTTTGGCCAATTTGGCCAAGATTTCCGTGTCTATCTTGGCGATAGCATCCCGAATATTGTTCTTCAGCTGATATAGGGTTTTCGGACTATTGGTATACACCAAGGATTTGAGATATCCCCATAAAAGAAAATCACAGGGTGATAAATCTGGCGAGCCAGCTAGCCACTCTAAATCATTCAGCGTTTTAGTTTTGAGAGTGGTCAGGGCGTTCGCCAGATTTACCACCCTATGATTTTTTTTTATTGGTATATATCATATCCTTGATGTATTAATATACTGATAGTCCGAAAACCCTGAATCAGCTGAAGAACAATATTCGTGATGCTATTGCCAAGATCGACATGGGCCAAATTGGTCCAAAACTTCAGATTTTTTTTTTTAACACTCACACTTTTTTCCCATTTGCACACATTCACCCAGTCTTTTCGGGAACTCAGGCCATTTAAGACTTGTTAAACGATAACTCGTATTTAATAATCATACTTATATATAAAGCCCTTAATCCGGTGTCAGATGTGTGAACTCACCAATCAGGCCTCAGCGATGCCTCAGGGACAGCGCTGATTGGCGAAATTCAGAGAGGGCGAGGCGGAGTCGGAGAGGCAAATTCAAAATTTTTAACTACTAAACGCGTACGAGACGCCGCCCGCCAGGGCCAAGCCGCGCCATAATCAACTTGTATATACATATTTGGGGTTCAGGCATTCTTATTTAAGCCACCATTTGGTATCCAAACGTTTTTTTAAGGACAATAATAGTTTGTTAGAAAATTATGGTAATACAATTTTATGTTTTGCGTATTATCCAAATTAATTAATTTCACAAATCAGGTAAGTGAAATATTTTTGGATTGATATGAGTGATGTATGTGCACTTTAAATTGTAGATTTATTGTTAGTTTAAAATCATTTAGTTTTTAATTTTTAGTTTTAGATATTATTATAACATAATATAGTATCTCTATTAATCATTAATTTCTTGCTTGTTTAATGAAATCTTGTCTTGAAATCTCATAAGCGGTCGCCCAAGTTGTTAGTCTCCAGCTAGATATCTAGACCTGCGGGAATCATAAGAGAGCAACTTTATCCGTAGCCAGAAAACTTTTCGGCTGAGGTGGAATTTGAACTACCCGGACGATTAGAGCCGGGTTCAGGTTTCACCAGGACGACATGTTACAAATTTTCTTAATTTTCTTTGAAATTTTGTTGCTGTTGAAGTTTGAAAATCTCACGTGGGCAATTTGGATATTGCCTTAAACTAGAAACCCACTTTCTTTTCAATTAAACCAAACACTATGACAAACAGAAATTGCATTCGAGACATGATGTGCATCCGCAGGGACAACGATCAAATATATTTCAGAAAATGGAAATTAATTCCTCTTTAACTTTTGCTAGATACGCTCTTGCATGGTGTGAAAAGAGATTCTTTCCAAAATAATAATGTTTTTTTTTTTTACTAATATCTATTGCTTACTGATTTTTATGGAATCCTAATTATTGTCGTGGATTTAAGGATCAGCGTGGCGATTGGATCTCTGTTACAGGATTCCGAGAGAGTCGGCTAACAGGTCCAGATATGAGCTCTCCAGATGAGTCATCTCAATTTCCGGCCGCAAGTAATCAGTCAAGACCTGTGTCTTACTACAGCTCTGATTCGGACTTTTATTAAAGCTGCCTCAGGAGCAAAGCAATTCCAGTATCATTTTTATAAAGGACCATTTTTCTCCCTGTTCCTAAAATTTCCTAAAACCTAGAATTTAAACAAAATAAAAACAGTGTTTCTCAGCGATTATTTGAAATAAATAGATGGGTTTAACAATTCAATATTTCGTTGTACAGTTGAAACATTCCCTTAAGCCTAACAATTTTGGAAATTTGTTTTCAACATTAAGAGTATCTCAGCCAAACAAATTTTTCTACTTTATTGCCAGCTAGAACTTTACAGAGGGCTATCACCATTTCCTACAAGTCTAGAAACAAATTAGTAAGTATTCTGGCACACCCATCATTTCACAAGTCCCATAAAAATTCTTTGAAAAAAAAAACCTAAAATCCGTCAAGTAGTTTCGGAGTCGATGCGTTACAGATGAAAATTATCATATATTTATAAATTTGTATCATTTCGATTTTTAGAGAAAAACAAAGATAAACTCCACGTTTGAAGAACGCAACATCCCTTAACCCCGCGATTTCTCAATGAGTGGTTGATCTATAAAAAAAAAAAAAATATTAATTGAGAAACACTGTTTTCTTTCCAAAAATAAAAATTTGATATATTTCTCTTTATAAATAATTTTTATCTCTAGCATGAAATGATATTTTCCTTTCCCTAATAATAACCAGGGGCGTAGCTAAGTTATTTATTTATTTGTTAAAAACAAAAAGTTTCTTAGCAACGTTCCTTAACACATTCATTTCATTTTATATTCATCCATTAAATTACATTTATATTTCATCCCTTATGCACCATTTTTGTTTCTCCCCCGACCTAGGGAGTCGCATTTTAAATTGTGGAACCTATAAATAACAAAGGACGAATTTTGTACTTAATATTGCCTTATTACTTACTTCCCTGGGCAAAGAAAGAATTGTTTCCAATATATATTTATATATTCAGGTGTCAGTCAAACAGAATGCGGATTGTCCGCGAAGGATGTTTATCAAGGACTGAAGTCCTTTATTTTTCTTTTTAATCAACCTGCCACTCTCCCCAAATGAAAAAGAAAACGCATGATATTATCAAACAAAAAAAAAGATCTTTTTCCGTTTATCATTCCTTTTTCTTCGAGTCCGCTTCGAAAAACCCAACTTATCGTTCTCTAAATCTTCTTTTTAACCGATATGACGCGTTCCGAGTTCTGATTGACCGAGGCCTAAGACAACCTGGCACAGGAACTGAAAAAAGGGCTATACCAAGGTATATTGCACCTTCTCCTTTGGCCCTTAAATTGTGCCTAAGATATTATTATTATTATTTATATATATTAAAGATAAATGACATTCCATTTTAAAATAAGTTTCTTTTATTGTTAAAAATATATTGTTAAATATGATTCTATTATTAATTCACTAAACTGAAATCAAAAGCTTTTTATTAAAAATAATACGTATACGTATACTAAAAATCATCATCTTATACATAATTTATAGCTCTATTATAATCCATTCATTATTTTATAACTTTATTTACTTGAAATTCTTTTGTAGTTTCGGCCCTCGAAAATTTTATCTCAAATGAATTAACTAAAGCGATTATGAATCAGACTAGGATAATTAAACGAGCCCTTGTTTTTACTTGTATTGATTGATCTTAAGAGGCTGAGGATGTTACAACCTAGGACAGAAACGTAGCTTGTTGACCAAATTATATTGGTGTGATCTCTCAATTTTTTTTTCTTTCTTCCTTCAACTATCTGGTTGGCTTATCAATGCTTCTTTAGTTGAGTCATCCTCCGAAAAGACAAGAGAAAGTTTTGAAAAAATTTTATAGTCATTGTTTTAGAATCGATGGTAGGCCCTATTGTTTATTATTCCTATTTTTATTTTAAATATATTTTCATTTCCGCACTGAAGATTCGCAACCATTGTTGCATAAGGCTGCCTATCTTTTTTTATTTGTTATAGTCCAAGAGCTGGCAACAAGAATGGTCAAGAGTTTTCTGAAGGCTAATATTCTCAGAATAGGTTGCATTTTAGGGATGGAAAGCCGGTAGAGTTGCGGAAGATGGTTTTTCACAAATATCTCGAAAACTATGCGGTTTTCCGCAAAAATTCATCTATACAAAAATATTCGAAATTAAATCACAAACAAAAATGGTCTAGTACATAATCACGCTAAACTGAACGGTTCGGGAGATTTAGGGAGGTAACATTTATAATTAATATGAAAGGAGACACTGATATAGAGAAATATTTATATCTTGCATGACAACCATTATATGAATTACAAATTTTACCCCTCTATATCTCCCGAACCGTTCACTTTAGCGTGATTATGTACTAGAGCATATTTGTTTGTAATTTAATTTTGATTATTTTTGTATTGATGAATTTTTCGGAAAACCGCATAGTTTTCGAGATATTTACGAAAAACCATCTTCCCGCAAATTTATCGGCTTGTTCTCGCCAAAGGCCCCGGTGCTGGAAGTCCTGACTCTAGAGTATCTTTCCATCACTAAAATGCATACCTATTCTGAAAATATTAGCCTTCAGAAAACTTTTGCCCATATTTGTCGCCAGACTATTAACCCAGAAAATTTTCCTTCCTTTGCCGATAAAACTAGAATAGGAAAATTTGAATCTAACGTTTTAATAGCTGATAAGATGCTCCAATGACATTATATCAATATTAAAAAATTAAATCTCACAATTACATAATTTAGCTGTCAACAAACAATTGAAATCAATAGAGGCGGGGTCTTAATGGTCTCCGATGCCGAAAAAGGTCTTAAATTAAAAAGAAAATTATTCAATAAATAATCATAAATAAATAGTTTTATTTCTAACGAGCGAGCCCAACAATACGGACACTAGAGTGCTCTAGCGGAGAACAAATCAACTTGGCCAGTCGTGTTTAGTTTGCATTTACTCGCGTCGCGTTGTCTTGCAATTAAAATTTCCTCCGTTTATGCTCTTTAAAAATAGTGTGATTTTAATAGTGAGTTGATTCTTTTAGTGTGTTATAGTGCCAAATATCAAAACGTATCTCCTGGAGCGACTTTCCGTTTCATCTCAGGTAAATATCAATTATTAATCTCCTTCCTTTGTCAAGCTAACCTCATCGTTGAGCCATTGTTTGGAAAAAAGAATTTAGAATTATTTTTGTTTCGATCAACCAGCCAAAACTAGTATGTTTGATACCCTTTAATATTCGATATTTAAAATAAATTTATTTATTAATAATATTTATATCCTTGAGAAATTATTTATTTGTTTCTATTTATAATCTAATCTCTGAATCTCATCTAAATGATTTACAGTCAATGCAAAAATGTTATAGCCATGTCTCTTAATTACTTCACCTTCCAATGGTACAGTCCTATCCCATATATTGTCTATCAATTAATTTAAATAACAATTCATAGTCTCAGATGCTGAAAAAGTAATTCATTTAATAATAAAATAAAATATATCTAAAATTCGTAGAATTTTTTTAAGTCTTTTCAGTATCATAGACCATATAAACTTTAAACGATACAGGCATATTTATTTATACCATTTAATTGATATCCATATAGACTTGAGCCAGAGAAGGGAGGGCGATTTTTTCGAGAGCGCCTCGTTCTCCTCCAATTCTCCCCCTTACCCCCTGAGCAAATAACTTTATGAACCAAAAGAGCCCGCCTGGAATGCAGTGCCGGATTACCCATTAGGCGGAGTAGACGATCGCCTATGGGATCCATGCTTTTTAGTAGGAACCGACCGAATATTCGGTTTCGGCCAAAAATCATGGTTTCGGCCGTAGTTTCGGTTTCGGCCAAAAATAGCCGAACTTCCGCCGAAACCTGAGTCTGAAAAGATGGGATCAGACTCGAATGCAAAAAAAAAAGGTCAAATGAATTTGCTTTTGAGGGAGAAAAAAATTTAGTCTCCCTAAAAAAAAGGTAAAATGATTTTTACGGGAGGGGAAAAAAAATTTCAAAAAAAAAAAAAGTAAAATGATTTAAATTTTTTATAGGAAATACAAGTTTCTGTTTCGGTTACGGTTTCGGCCGAAACTAAGGTTGAGGCCGAATATTCGGTTTCGGTTTCGGTCGGACCCTACTTTTTAGGGGCCCCGCAACAATATATTTTTTTAAACTTTTCCGGCATCTGAGGCCATTTAGATCCCGTCCCTATTTATTTAAATTGGTTGGTAGCTAATTCAATTAAAATTAATTTTTTTTTTTGACGGCTTCTGATAAATGTGGCAAGCATTGCAAGGGAGGATATATATTTTTTTTTTATTATTTTTTATGGGGGGGGGGCGAACTCATTTTTGAAGATTTTAAAAGTTTTATGAAAATTTTTTAAATGTAGGCCCATATAAATTTCGATTTTTCCACGAGATCCGTGGGAATATTTTGAACATTTAGGCGGGGGGGGGCCTTAGGCCACCCTCTCATATATTTGGTTAAAATTATTAGCTGACAGAGCCCCGAGATTTCGACTGCCTAAGGGCCTCCATCTTGTTTAATCCGGCACTGCTGGCATGTGAGCCCTCTCGTTTCCACCACAGGCGATTTCTAAAATTAGATGTCGTCATTTCGAAGAAAATACACTTGCATATTTTTATGGATTGTTGTTTTAACAAAAGTTAAAAATAAGGGCTACATTACATTTACTTTTCTTTTTTTTTATTTTCCTTTTCGGCTGCAAAGGCCATCAGGGTGTTTTGTTCACTCTACAGTCTTCTTCTTCATTCCTCGCCTTATTCCCGCAGTGCGGGGTCGGCGGATCTCACTCTTACCCTCCACTCCACCCTATCCAATGCTGTTGTCTCTGACAGATCCAAGCTCGGTCATATCTCTCTTGACCCGGTGAAGCCTAGTCAACCTAACCATAGGTGCTCCTCTTCGTTGTCGTCCTTGCCACGCCACTGTTCTCTTGGCGTAGGACATGTAACGGACATCGGAGACATTTCGCGCTTCTTGTCAGTGAATGGCGCTATGCCAAAAGATACGGTCGGTATCTTTAATAATAGCAACGATCTGTCTGTCTCCAGCTACTTTTACTATTGAAATATTATTTTCATTTTAGCAATTTGGCAAAAATAAAATCCCTCTTGAAATCAGCAGCCTTAAAATTGATCAAAACAGTTAAGGTGCGCGTCTCTGGGTGCTAATTTTGGGACTTTCCAGCGGCCACAATTTTGAAGCTCTCGACCTCAAATTTTTTTTAAAATTAAAGCTTTTTAAAATATCAACAAATAATAGAAGCCCTTTTTTTGATTTTCAAAAAAAAATTTTGTTTTTAGATTAATCGCATTAAATAAAAGATATTTTAAAAAAAGGAGCTCTATAAGTTGTAGATAATTAAATTAGTAATCATTGTGTTAAAGAATAATTAATTTTTTGCCTTTAATTAATTAGCTGGAAAGTCTAGAATGAAATGGAACAAGTTACGTGTATTCCAATGGGGGAACACTAACGCCATCTCTTGCCGCCTCGAGTCAATTGTGTTTTAACGGTTTTTCGAGACGTGCACCTTAAGTGGTTCTTCGAAAAACATTTTTTTTTAACAGTGTAATTAATTCATCATCATGATTATTTAATGTACTAATAGTTTGTTAATTGCCTTTGATAATATATATATTGCACCATTGATTGAGCGAATAGATCAAAGGGGCGTTGAAACGTCAGAAGGGTAAACCCGGCAGGGCAGAGGGGTGGAGTTCCTTTTCCCCCTCCCTCACTCTCTCTACCCGTTTAAGGGAAGGGATGCACGCGCCCTTATTGGCTAGCTATGCACCAATGCCCAAAGGACACATGCTTCCCTACCCTTGCCTTTGAAGGGTGGTCAAAAACTACTTTACCTTTTACAAAAAATTTTTTAATGCATAGGCCTACAATGAAAAAAGAAATTATTTCTTATTATTTTTAGTAATTAAAGAAAATGAGTTGCTCAATTCATTTCAATTTAACAAAAGTATTCTCGTTTAATCGTTACAACAAGAAAATAAAGAAAGGTATTAAATTATTCAAAAACTTTTTAAAACACTTTTATGATATAGGGTTCTACGTATTGTTAATGTTAATTAAAAAAAAAAAATTAACTCTCAGGTGTTGATCTTTTTCACAAAATGTAAATATTACTGTATGATATTTTATATAGGCCTAAAAAAAAAAAAATTCGTTACTTAACAGACAAAACTTTATTTACCCATTCCATATTTGTTTCTCCTAAATTTGCCTTGCCCCTTGTTAAACAAAATTTTTTACTGAGATGTTATTTACACTTAGTTGTTTGCTATAGTTGTTTGTTATAGAATGGAAAAAGAATTATTTAGTGATTTACATTATTTGCACTTATTTACACTTATTTTTTACTTGGTTTACTTAGTTTACTTACTTGGTTTACTTCGTTTACTTACTTGGTTTACTTGAATTATTTGGTTTACTTACTTTGTTTACTCACTTGGTTTTATTGGTTTACTTACTTGGTTTACTTATTTACACTTTTTTTGTTTGCGCTTATTTAGTTATTTACACTTGCTTAGCTATAGTTATTTACACTTGCTTAGTTTTTTTTTTTTTTTTTTTTTTTTTTTTTTTTTTTTTAAACATTCACACTTTTTTCTCATTCACACTCACACTCACACACACATTCACACAGTCTTTTCGGCAACTCAGGCCATTTAAGACTTTAGACGATAACCGTTATTGATAAATATACATATAGGGGTCCAGGCATTCTTATTTAAGCCATTTGGTATCCAATTGGCTTAAATAAAATCATCGGACTGCCTGGGGTCCGAACCCGCGACGTTTGGTATACGAGGTTAGCACGCTAACCTCTACGCCATGCCCCGAGGGCCACTTGCTTAGTTATAGCTATTTACATTTGCTTAGTTATTTACACTTGCTTGGTTATTTACATTTACGTAGTTATTTACACTTATTTGTTTACTTGGTTTACTTAGTTTACGTACTTGGTTTACTTAGTTTACGTACTTGGTTTACTTACTTCGTTTACTCACTTGGTTTATTTGGTTTACTTACTGGGTTTACTTTGTTTACGTACTTCGTTTACTTAGTTTACTTACTTAGTTTACTTACAAGTTAGTTTACGTACTTGGTTTACTTACTTGGTTTACTTAATTGGTTTACTTCGTTTACTTACTTGGTTTATTTGGTTTACTTGGTTTACTTACTTGGTTTACTTGGTTTACTTCCTCGCCTTATTCCCGCGATGCGGCGTCTGCGGACCTCACTTTTTCCATCCAACCCTATTTTTGCGATCGAACGAAATAGGACAGGCCGGCCCGTCGCGCGGTCTGACGCCTGTTGGAAAGAATGAGGAAGAGACTGACATAGAAAGAATTTAAGGACTGTCTGCCCAGCTAAGGCAGCTCGTGGTGCCCATCCACGTACTGTACCCACAAGAGGTGGGCCCCTGAGCTAATATAGAGTATCGTAAATATATGTATTTTTTATTTTACAAAGCTTTTATTTTTAATTTAGGGATACCTAAAATTGTATTAGGGGTGACCAAAGCAAAAAAAAAAAAAAACTGATAAAATTCGTTTTTCTAAACTTTTAGCCATTTGCGGCACGTCTAAATGACCTCCGATTAGGCTGGAACTTAGAATTTATATGTATTATAAATATCTGCATATTTTTACGGGGGGTCGCCTAACATTCTACATAAGAGCCGTTTTAGAGCATTATGCCCTATTAAAATTTATTTTTCTCTAAAGCTGTGCCTGATGGCAGGGGCGGATTAATGCAAGTTTATCGGGGGGGGGGCGGTTTTTTTTTTTAATTTTTTTTATTTAAGGACTTTGTCGGCATCTATGGCCATTTAGACCCCTTTCCTATTTATTTAAATTGATTGGTAACAAATTCAATTGAAATTAAAGAGCAGAAATCATAATTTCTTTAGATTACTAGTTTTTATAACGTTTTGAATTTCTTCTCGGAGGGGGGCGATCGCCCCCCCCCTTTAATCCGCCCATGCCTGA